>PVHX01012011.1:0-61308 GCA_004024805.1 Geosciurus inauris | reverse complement strand
TGAGACCTCATCAGCATGATCTTTACTATCCATATTTCTACCAGCATTCTGACTATGACCACTTGAATAATCTCTAAGAGATTTTAGACTTTCCCTCATCTCCTCCTTCTCCTCCTCCTGCCCTCCCCCTTCCTCTGTTTTTTGGCATTGAGGATAGAACCCAGGCATGCTCTACCATGCCTGGGTAGAGCTACACCCCTAGAACTGGTTCTTTTTTTTTTTTTTAACTTTGTACAAATTATTTATTAGTGATTTTAAATTCCAAATGAGTATTAGTGGTTTCTTTTTTTAATTTTTTTTTTTAGTTATAGATGGATGCAATATCTTCATTTTGTTTATTTATTTATTTTATGTGGTGCTGAGGATCGAACCCAGTGCCTCACGTGTGCGAGGCAAACACTCTGCCACTGAGCCACAACCCCAGCCCAACTGGTTTCTTTTATTATTATTTTTAGTTCTTGTTAGTTACACGTGGCAGTAGAATCCATTGTGACATAATTATATAAGCATGGAATATACCTTATTCTAATTCAGACCCCAGTATGTCTCCTTCCCCTTCCCTGTCTCCACTCTCTGCTCCCTTCCCTCTGTTGACCTTTCTGCCATTTACTCATAGTTATTTTTTAATTAATTTCTTAAATTAATTATATACATGAAGGTGCAATTCACTGTGATGTATTCATATATGTACATGGGAAAGTTATATCAGAGTCATTCCGCTGTCTTTCCTTTCCATTTATTCTCTTTTGTACCGATTTTAACAAATCTTGTAATGGTCAATTAAATTTTGGTGAGGCTTTAAAATTAGTCCTTACATGGGTAAAGAAAAAAATCTGAAATTCTCTGCAATTACTCAGAAGAATAACTCCCAGATACTTACTGCTCACTACATACCTAATTTTTTATTATTGTCAGTACTTCTTTTAGGAAACAGGTATGTGTATTTTTGTTTTGCGAAAGGCATTTTCTTTTACAGTGATGATGGACTTAAGTATCCCAGAACTGGTTCTTTTTTTTAATTGAGGCAGTGTCTAGCTAAGTTTCCAAGGCTGCCCTTGAACATATGATCCTCCTGCCTCAACTTCCTGAGTCCCTAGAGTTAAAGGTGTATGCCACCAACCTGGCTAATATTCTTTTCTTCTAACTCCTCGTGAGAATCACCCCTAATGCTCCATTCCCAGAAACTTAGATTTTTTTCCAGCTTCTTCTTCCAAATTCCTCCAACCTCCACCTGCTACCTAGTTCCAAAGAAGCCACTTTCACATTTTCAGGTGATTGTTTCAGGAAGTACTGCCTCACTTCTCAGTACCAATTTTCTATCTTGGTTGGTTTTCTGTTGCTATAACAGAATACTATATACGGGACAATTTATAAAGAAAAGAAATATATTTCTGCAGTTCTGGAGTCTGAGAAGTCCAGGATAAAAGGGCCACATCTCACAAGGGCCTTCTTGCTGTGTCATAACATGGAAAATGGCAGCACAGGGTGAGAGAGAATACATGAGAGAGAGAGAGTGGAGTCAGGAGCAGGGCACATGCCCATAATCCCAGCTACTCAGGAGACTGAGGCAAGAGGATCTCAAGTTTGAGGCTAGCTTTGGCAATTTAGCAAGACCCTGACTGAGAACTAAAAATAAAAAGGGCTGAGGATGTAACTCAGAAGAGTGCCTCTGGGTCCAATGTCCCATACTGGAAGAGGAAGAGAACAGAGCTCACTTTTATAAGAAAGTCACCTAACTAATCTATATCCCAAAATAATTAATGGCTTTAATCCATTCATGAGGGTGGAGCTCACCTCTTAAAGATCTCACCTCCCAATACCATCACAATGGCAATTAAATTTCAACATGAGTATGGGGACACTCAAACCCTACCAGGTGTCCTCATGGCAACAGGAAAAGGGCCTCACAGCACCTTTCTGCTCGAGTGTCTCATCCTGCTGATTTCTAAGCCTCAGATTTAGCCTCGGCTATCATTACCTGTTAGGTAGGTGGATGGAAGTTGGGGTCTGTTCTAACTTGGGCAAGGACTAGTGGAAGCTCCAGAGGAGCTGGGCCAGCCAGGGGAAACTCTTGAGTCAAAACTCTTCAATCACCAGACGCACAGGCCTGCCTGGGACTTCAGGGCCAGCATGCCACTGTCCAGGGTCCTGACTGGCAAGGGGCTGACCAGAGCTCTCAGTGGCCTTCTGACACTTGGATGTTGGGTGTCCCTTCCACACCAAACGGGAGGTGAGCATGTCCATGCCCTTGCCTGGTCTTTTCTCTGCTTACACACTCCATAGAAGTTTAAAATTTTTTTCCAAAACATACATCCACATCCAGGGACCTATGAACATGATTTGGAGAAAAGATCTTTGTGGACATAATTCAGATAAAAATCTCAAGGCAAAATTCATCTTGGTTTATCCAAATGAACTCTAAACCCAATGCTCCCATCTGGTAAAGTCTGAGGTAGCTTAGACACAGAGGAGATGACTCAGAAATGGAGAAGGTCTTATGAAGACAGAGACAGGTCAGAGTTATGTGGCCAAAGAAATGTCAGAACACACCAGCGTCTAGAGGAGGAAGGAAACAGACTGTCCACTAGAATCTTCACAGGGAACCTACCTACTGATCCCAAGTTTGAACCCTAAGGCTGTGGTCATTTGCCCTAGAAAACTGATGCCCACTCTGTGCCACTCTTCCTCCTCTCCCGTGACACAGGCCAAATTTCCTTGAAGACAGCATCCTACACAGTGCTAGAGTTCTAGAGGTGGGCAGGGAAAGGGGCAGGGACCCAGGCTCCTCAGGCAGCTTCTTCCCCTCACTTTTGCTTCATCTCTATTTCTCCAACTTCTGGGTGCTCTTCTGAGAAGTGGAAGGACTCACCATTTCCTCTCGAGCTGGGTAGACATTTCCCTTTTATCATGCCCCCTGAATTCTCTCTACTTGTGGCTTAGGATAAAATTCCAAATGCAACCCTCTAAGGTTTGCTTTTGATGTCTACAGCAAAGATTTGGGGATGGACAAGAAATCTGCTCTCTCTCTCTCTCTTTCTCTGTCTCTCTCGTGTCGATTCTCTAATATCTTCTAATTCTCTGGTCCTTTCCTTGAAAATACCCCAATTCTCCATCTGGAATCCACTCCACCTTTATCAGTGTGCTTCAGAGGAAGCTGATCTCAACTTCAGTTCCAGGGGACTGAACTCCAACTGCTGTCATGGAATCCCACCCAATCTGCTATGGTGTTGGTCCAGAAACCCAGGCTAAGCACTACTGCAGGGCATATCATGGCCACAGGATGGGCCCATGACCCCAGCCAAGACATAAGGGGAGATTTGTGGGAGCCTGGGGAAAGGTCTTTCCTTGCCCTCAGGCATAAACAAGGTCTCTCTTCCTCTGAATGTCATAGTGGTAAATGAATAGCTCAGTCACGGGCAGTTTGAAGGGAAGTCAGCCCAGGGATAAAGCCATCAGACAGACTAGGGCACAGCCAAGGGAGCTGTAAAGAGACAAGCCAGAGTTGCTGTATCAAGCCAGCTCTGAAGCCCATCCAATCTCTACAGTCTGTTTACCTGGGTCAGTGTATCTCATTGTTAAGTGTATTTGTCTTGGACTTACTGTTACTTGCAACCCAAAGCATCTTAAGCAATATGTTACTCAACAAAGCCAGTTTTTAAGACTTGCTTTGTTATGGGCTTTGAGATCCTATTTTGGATCCTATTTTTAACTAAGCATTGGGTTTTTTTTCTCTTTATATCACTATTTATTTCAGTCTTCCCAGAGGCAAATGGATGCCTGTCTGAATAGGAATAAAATCTCACACAAGGAACATGAAACAAAATACAAATTTCTAAAATATAAAAATAATTTTCCCTTCTTTAAAATCAAATAAATTTTCCATATTACACCAATATTTATACAAAAATCTGTGGGAAGAACTTCTAAACTGTTAACAGTAGTCATCTCTGGAGAAGAAAAATTGGGGGAAAGGGATCTTCCTTTCAAGGTTGTGTATTACTGTAATGTTTGAACTTTTAGAGTTAGCATAAATTACAATTGTAATTTTAAGTGTTGGTGATTAAAAAGTAGACCAAGAAAAACAGTTCCCTAGGTGCTTGTTCTATAGGAAGTTTATCTGTTGGACAAAGAAGAGACTCAAAAAGTCACAATATTTCTTTAAAATTTGCATACAGATTCTCAGCAATTTATGACCTGATCCTTGCTTGTTCAAAAGATGGAGCATTCATGGCTGGGGTTGTGACTCAGTGGTAGAATGCTTGCCTTGCATGTGAGATGCACTGGGTTCGATCCTCAGCACCACATACAAAATACATTGATAAATGAAAAAAATAAAGGTTTAAAAAAATCTTTAAAAAAAATGGAGCATTCCCTGCCACAGGAAAACCTCAGCCAAAGCTTCCAAATAGCAGTTTATAGGACTTGGTGTCTACCAGGGGTCAAGAGAAGATCTGTCACTCTGGGGTCCAAGGTCTGGCTCCTCCCTCACTCACATCCTAGGCTCAGAGTCAAAGCTCCTCACACCCAGTAAAGTCTGAATGGCACCCTCACAAGAGGCTACCTCTGCTCACACTCCTGCAGGAGCCGGGCTGCCCCCTCTGAAGCCCTGCACTCTCCTTGGACAGAGCTACAGACCCTTGGCATCTCAAGAGGGGCCCTTGGAGACTAGATGCCACAGCCCAGTCCCCAGCACCCGCTGTGCACTCTTTTCTGGCCCAGGGTCCCCTGTAACTTCCACAGGTCTTAGCTGCAGGATCCTTCTCTCAGTTTCCTCCAAAGCAATGCAAACAGTCTCTGACATTCCCCAGGAGAAACGCTGATGGTGCACCTGCAAGGAAGGGAGAGGCTGGGACCAGGGCCTGGAGATGGGGCTGGGGGAGACCTAAGAGCTGGGAAAGACAGGAGCCACAGCCCACCACCCCTCCTCCTTGGGCATAGGTCTCTGTATCTTTCCTGGACTTAGTCTCTCTCCAGAGCTATCAGTCACAGGATGCCACATGGGCCCTACTTCCTAGAATGTCAACTCTCAGAAAAGCTAGGATGGGAGACTCAACCCCCAACAATCCCACTCATTGCTCTGACCTGGCATGGAGATGGGTCTGGAAAGAGACCAGAGGGGAAGTGTGGTGACTTCACTACTTCCCCCGTGCTCCCCTCCCCTCCTGGAGGACACTGTCCCACAGGTATCCAGAACCCTATGGACCCTGGAATCTCCTTGTTCAATCCAGACACCTGCCTGAAGGGGCAGCAACTGCCCAGTCAACAGTCCCAACCTGATCCCTGGGTTGCTTCTGATCCCCAGGTCTCCTTCACCACCCATCCAACCAAGCAGTCTCTAAGCCCTCGGGAAACTGCCTCTGTCCCAAGTCTATCACCTGGTCTCCTCCTCATTCCCAAATCAGCCTCCCCACCCCTTACTTGGTGTATCTTAATCTCCAAGGCTTCTCTTGCTCAGTCTCAAGTGCCACCCCCTGCACAACCTGCTCAGACCCCTCTGCAATCACATGGCACATTCCTGCTTCACAGGCCTCTATCACTCCCACTGTAGTGATTTGTCCCCTGACCACACATTTCTAAAGAGAAGCTCTTCTGAGGTGGCCGTGGCGATGTTTCTGTCCGGTTCTCCAGGGCTTCTATGGGTGGGACTGGGCATAACATCAGAGCTCCAGATATGCAGATGCATAGGGGACCGAGTGGAGCAATGAATGAAGAAACAAATGAAAGCGTGAATGGATGAAGGAGCGCCCCCATTAGTGAACGGGTGTGTGAAGCAGCCGGCAGACGCATGAATGAGCCAGAGAAGTTACTGAGTGAATGAGTCAGTGCCCAGGGAGGGAGGGTGGTGGGAGGGAGCGGTGAGTGAAGGAGGCAACCCAGCCTTCTCCGGCAGCCCTGGCATCAGTGAGTCCCCACCACCACCACCCCCCCAGCCCTGGGCCGGTGCTCTATGCCAACCAGCCCCACAATGCCTCCTCCCAGAGCCAGTGCGCCTAAGCGCTGTTCAGCACACGATGCCTGATGCTGGTCAGACCCTGCGCCAGGCAATGAATCACACAGGGTCCTGCCCTGGGGCTCGGAGGACTGGGGGCAGACAGTCAGCCTCATAAATAAACTGGATGCCACGCTGGGCAGACATGTGTTCTGGCAGGGTGGTGAGCTCAGGATTGGCTCCAGAGCCTGGAGCTGGGCAGAGCTCTTATGGAGAGGGAGCTGGGAGAACCTCTGGAGGGGAGCCTGGAAGGAGGGCCAAAAAGGCCACCAGGACAGTGGGGATGGCATCAGCAAAAGCACAGCTGGAGGGGGCAGAGTGCTCAGCGGGAGCTCTGCAGCGGGGGACTTGGTGGGATACAATGTTTAGAGAGACGATAGGCAGGCAGCGAATGCTGGGCACTTGAGTTGGACTTGATTGAGCCTAGGATGGGCACCATGGCATAGGCAGAGTGGAGCATAGGGATGAAGGGCGTGGCCTTGTGTATTTTGGGAGGAGGACAGAGGCTCCAAGGAAATGCCATAGGGAGGGTTTCAAGGACTTTCTAGGGTGCAGCCACCAATGTTGCAGGATCAGCTCTGGCTTCTCTCTGTGAGGGAGCTGCCACCCTTCTCCTGGTCTCTCCCAATGCTCACCTCCAGCAGCCTGAGGCATCTGGGGCTCCCTGACAGGGGAGATTATGGGGTGGTGAGACTCATAAGTAGAATGCTTATGTATCAGTTTGAACGATTCTGATCATGGTGCAGGGGCAGAGGTGTGGATCTGGGCATGATTCTAATCCAGGCAGCTATGCTCCAGAGTTAGGCTCTTGGTCATGATATCCCATGGTCCCTCCCAGCACCTAGTAGTTGACCTGGGCAAGCCTGGACCCAGGACTCTATCCTCCAAGGCAAATGTCCTTTCCCCTCTGCTCTGTGCCCTTCACTTAGGTGGGGGTCTTGGGCTTCTTCATTGCAAAAGAGGCACTTGGCATTTAGGGATCTTAGTTTGTCAGGGTTGCAGTGGGCAGGCGGGAAGCGGATCCCAGGGACAGAGGGCCTTTGTCTGCCTGCAGATGGGCAGGCAGGCCTGGGCCGTGTGGCCAAGCTCAGGGGCCAGCTGGGTGCAAACTCATTAGACAGCTGCTGAGGCTGCCAAGGAGACGGAACAATTAGAGGGCCCAGCCTGCGCCAGGAAGCAGAAGTGATGCTGTGGGAGCTGCTGAGCTGTCCTGCCTTCCACCTTGGGCCTTGCTTCCTGGGAGTAGCTGCAGTTTATCTTCCAAATGGTAGCAGCAGCTCTGTCCTCAGCGATGGAACCTACCGTGAGTGCCGGGTTAGCTCACTGCATACTTCTCCTCTGGTCACGTAAGGTGGTTGGAGGTTGGGATTCCTGACTCCATTGCATTCATCCCTTCACCCATCCATCCATTCAACAGGCAGTTACTGCAGCCTGCTGTGTGTAATACTGGGCTAGATCCTGGGGACACTTCAGGGAACACAATGGACAGAAACCCTTCTCCCATCTGTTCTGGAGGGAGAAGACAAATTGGGGGGAAGAGATAATTAACCAATGCTGGGAAAGGAATAAAGGGGCGATAGAAGGTAGGTCAAGGACAGTGAGCCACTTTGGAGAAAGTGATCAGGGACGGCCAATGCAGGGAGGTGACAGTTCACAGAGGAGGAACTAAGTTTCAAAGTAAGGAAGTGACTTGTCCAGCATCACACAGCTGTTAATTGCAGGAGCTGGGCTTTGGTCCCAGGCCTACCTGCCTTCAGACATGACCAGCAATGGTCCTCAGGGAGACCCTCTCCACCAGGGGCCATGATATTTGTTGTAACATGGGCACAGTGTCCCTGATTCCTATCCACAGGAGCCTCAAGATGCAGGTGGGCTTAGCACCTTCATTTCTCAGGTGGGAAAGGCGAAGCCCAAAGAGAGGCTGTAATCAGCTCAAGATCCCAGCAAAGGACTGACAGAGTGACATGAACCAGTCTTTTGATCCCCAATCCTGTGTTCCTTCTGCCACACCCCAACTCCTTCAGGGCCAGCACTTGGTGGACATGCAGGAGGCCAGTCCCTGAATAAACCATGAGTCCTTGGGCAAGGCGCATCTCCTTTGGGGCTTCCATGTCTTTATTAGAAAATATAAAACTGATCCAGACCAGTTCTGAAATTCTCCAAGTCCCTTTTATTCAATCCACATCCCTTAAAGGAGTGTTGTATCCTGGGGAGACAGATGAGGGAAGTCCTGCCTTGTTCCAAACTCATGGGTAAGAAGGTCATTATTCAAGGCTGATTGGTTGGGGAGAACATTCTAGGGGCAAACAACAGAAGCAGAAGCATGGAAGCATCACTTAGGATGTGGAAGACCATTCAGAACTTTTATCCACCAGTCCCAGTCCTGCATGCCTCCCCATCTTTTGCAACCTCTGCACCTGGATGAGGTTGTTGGCTACCATAACTTCCGCCCCATTTCCTTTCCAGGCTGGGTTGGTTCTAGGAGGGCCTCCCCAAAGAAAAGGCTGAAACAAATCCGAATGTCTCTGGGCCACCCACTGCTCACAGGCTGTGTGACCTCAGCAAGCAACTCCTCCCACTGTCAGCCTCCAGCTCCCTATTGATTAACAGAAAAGGAACATGGTAGCTAGCTGGTGCCATGATAAAAGTCCGGGCTTATGAGCACTTTCTTCATGCGAGGCAGCAGTCCCTGGAGACGGGAATATCATTATCCTTGATTTATAGATAAGAAAGCTGAGGTTTATAGGGGTGGAGTCACTTGCCCAAGGCCACACACTGGGAAATGGCCCAGTGGGGATCCACACCCAGGTATGCCTGACTCCAGAACCTCAGCTCACAACAAAAAGTTGCTGACTCACTTAAGTGTCCATGCCCTTTGACCTGTGTGGTAATCAATCCCCAGGATTTTATCTGTAGGAAATAATCCAAGAAAGCCAAAAATATGTTCATTGCAGACGTATTTACAACATGGTAGATAATTGGAAGCAACCCACATGCTCAACCCCAGGGCCCTGTTTGTTTTAGCAGTCAGGCAGCTTCAGATACATTGCAGCTAGCTGCACACCAGCCTTGTCAGTGCCCTCTTGAGGTCCCCACCCCCACCCTGCCAAGTGAGAGTTGATCTCCTTTTTCCTAGACAAGGCCTCAAATTTCAGAGAGGTTGAGTGAGTAGCTGAGGGCACACAGCTAGTGATAGTCTAACCCCAAGGTAGAAAATGGGAGCACTGATTTAGAAAGAAGAAAGTTAAAACTCAGAGAGGGCAAGGGACACGCTCCCCACACACAGAAACTCAGGGCTGCAGGGTCAAGAGTAGGAGAATCGGGGCTCAACCTTGGGCTCCACACTCGGAGCCCACCTCCCCAAACTTCCACCACTGACCTGACTGGAAAACTTCAGATGAGTCATTTAGCCTCTCTACTAAAAAATGGGGATCATAATTGTCTGCTGCATCTGGTAGTTGTAGGCCAGGGAAGGGGTGGAGGGGTCTGGTTGCTGTGGTTTGAGTGACTCCCAGAATTCCTGCATTCATCCCAACCAGGCAATGTGGGGAGGTTGGGGCCTAGTGGGAGGCGTTTGGGCCTTGAGGGAGCGGCCCTCCTCCTTGGATTAATGCTTTCCTCTGGGGCACTCCCTGGCTAGCCTTCTTGTTTCCACCATGAGTTGAAGGCACTTGAAGCCCTCCTCAGAAGCCAAGCATATGCCAGCACTGTGGTCTTGAACTTCCCAATCTCCAGAACTGTGAGCCAAAATAAACTTCTTTCCTTTATAAATCATCCAGTCTTCGGTATTCTGTTATAGCAACAGAAAACAAACCACAACACGTCCAATGTCACCATATAAGCCAAAAAACACCCAGATTGGATGTGAAGAGAGTGGTTTTGTGTGATGATGGGAGTAGAGGTGAAAGAGAAACTTGGGACAGGGTGTGGTGAGAGAGAACTGGGAGGAGAGAACATAGGTCAGGAGGGGGCTAGCTGTCCCAGGCGAGTGAATCCCCTTGGCTGATATTTCTGGCCTTTGGAATACTGCCTATTTGACTATGTCCAGTGACAACTCTGTGGGCCAGGCCTTTCACCCAGGTTACAGATGCTCTAAGGTCAGGTCGGCCCACAGTGGTCCCAGCTGCGAGCACAGGCTGCCCACACAGAGGGGGGTAGGGCTGCTTGCTGAATACAGGATTTGGTTGTTTTTCAAGGGCTCTCTGGGTTGAAAAGCACATAAAGATCATCTAGTCCCTTGGAATCCCTCCCAGAATTTAGGAAGGGCTTATTAAGGGTCATACACTTAATGACATCTGTCCTGTCTCTCAGGCACCTAGCCAGGAGGGGCCCTGCCTCTGATGTGGCTTTACAACCAGCCAGGGGACCCAAATTCAGGGATTCATGATTCAGCTGCCCATCTCACAAGGCTGGGGGAACAGGCAGCAGGTTATAGGTGGGAACATGTTCAGAGAGGAGGCTGGTGTAAATGTGGAGTGAGGTGCTTCCAGTTCACAGTGGTGGTGGCAGAGAACTCAGATGTGGCTTTGGGGGCTCGAGGAAGGCTGAGGCCAGAACAAGCCTCCACAGGCGTCTGAGTGGCCTCAGATCTGCAGGGCAGGTGGCAGGGGGGCAGGTAGAGTCCTTGGAGCTAAAGCCTCACAGGGAGAGGGAAATCCAGGTGACCCACTGCACTGTCCCACGGCAGTGATCCAGAGACGCCACGAGGCCAACAGCTGCAGGTTAGGGCTTTTACAAGCTCCCAGCTGCTGCCAAAGCAGGAAATCAGTTAGTAAACAGACAACAAATTCTCAGAGACAAACACCCCCAGATGTGTCCCAACTCATTTCTCTGATGGGCTCAGAGCTGGGCCTGCTCAGATCTCCCACCTCTACCCAAGGAAGTGGGCAGTTCAGCCTTGACTTGGAGCAGCCAATGCTTCTTCAGGCCAATCTTCTGTTCCTTCCCCCATGCAAACCCATCAACAAATTCCCCCCCTCTTTGTTGCTTATCTTCTTTCCTTACTAGACTTCAATCCTACTCCACCTGTCTGTTATGGATCCTGCTATTGGTTTTCTGATCCTTTCCATAGCTCCTCATGTGCACAAGGGTCCAGTTCAGACCCCTTGACTTGATATTCAGCATCTCCGTGATCTCATCTCTGACTTCAATTCCCTCTGCTTCCCCTCTGTCCCTCTGTCTTGGGACACCCTCCCCACCTGGCCTGCAAATACAATATGGTCCTTGCCCACGCACAGCCTGTGCCTTCCTCTGGGGGATAGATGACCTGTGTGTCTGCCCCAATCAGAGGAGTATAGAGGAAATCCCAGGCCCTTTCACTTCCAGGAAATGTGTCTTTGGGTAAGCAAGTCTTAGTTTCCTCTTCTGTAAAATGAGGAGATGACCACACCTGGGAATCAAAGCTCTTGGCAAAGTGCAGATGGCGAGACAGCTCTCAGTGCATTAGCCATTCTTAGCCTCACCAGGGCTGTTCCTGATCCACGTGGTCCCCTGCAGCAAGCATGTTTCCCCAGCACTGAGCCACCCGCACGAACCACAACTTCCCATGAAAAGGCAGAAACACCTCCAGACCAACTTAAATATGACAAATGGAGGCCGAGGGCCCCGAAGTTAGTTAACAGCAGAGCTAGATAGGAAGCTGGAAGCTGCACACCTTTAACCTTCCTCCTTTTACTGCTCCTAGGTGCACTCTCTCCTCTGGCCAACGCTCACTCACAAGGTCTTTTCTCCCCTCTTCCCTCCCCTCCACCCCTGGGAGGCCTTTATCTGACCTTCCTTGGCAGTGGAGGGCAATTGTTGGCGTGCCTTTTCCCTACTCAGCTAAAAAGCCTGGATTCCTTTCCTCCCCAGGCCCTCCTGGATTCTTCAGTTCTTAGCCTCAAGGGTCTACTAGGTGAAGGAAAACAGAACCCTCCCCCTGTCCACTCCCCATGCCTGCAACTGGCCCACTTCCTCTCATCCTGGCCACTGGGCCTTCTTCTACGTTCTTCTCTTTAGCTCTTTTACCTCTCCTCTTCCTTCAGCCCCCTTTCCTGGTGGCAAAATCTCCATGGTCCCCTTCCGGACCTAAGAAACTGTCTCTGCCCCTCTCTACCCTCCTTCCTCCACCCAAACTGCTCCTGCTCAAGACACCAGCAGATTCCATTCCACTAACCCCCCTGGGCCTCTGCAGTCTTCAACCTGCCTGGCCATTCTGCACTGTCTCCTCCACTGACGGCCCCCTTCCATTGTCCCTTGTGCCACCTCTCTGCTCTCCTGCCAGAGATTCCTAGGCCTCCTTGGCTCCTTCCCTCCTCCAGCATTAAGGCTGATCTGTGATCTGCCTGAGTCTCTCTTACCCTCTTGAGTTCTTGCCTAGGCACTGCATGGACTGAATGCCCATCTCTAGCCAGTGATTCTGAGCCACACCTTTACCCAGACCTGCCCCCTGAGCCCCAGCCTGAGCACCTGATGACCTCCACCTGGGTGTCTCTCAGCACCTCAAACCAAGCAGACTTAGAATCAGATTGTAGTTCTCTCTCTCTCTCTCTCTCTTTCTCAGAACCACCAACTCCCCCAAACCCTTACCTCTGTGAATAGCCCACCATCCTCCCTGTCATTCCAGTTGAAGACCTAGAAGTCATTGGCCTCTTCTTTATCAGCCCTCCCATATCCAGTTAGTCACCAAGTCCAATCACCTGCAAGGTGTCTCCTAATCCCATCAACACAACCTAAATGCCAGCTCCCCGCCTTTCCCCCTGGATGTCTGTAACCACCTCTTATCGGGGTCTCTCCAAGCCACACTTACCCCACGTCCATTTTCTTTACAGCAACCAGAGGAAACTTTCTAGAACACAGATCTTTTTGTGCCATTTCCCTGCCTGAAACTCGTCCCCATCTCCCAGCTTTTCTCCAATAAAGCCCCCAAACCTTTGGCACCTCTTGCCACGCCCCCTCCATCCCTGGCCTTTCTGCTTTGCTTTCGATTCACCCATTTCGCACAGCCTCTGAGGCTTCGGTCTTGCTGGTTTCTCTGCCCGGAATACTTTTTCTTCTCCCCTGACCCATCCCCGAGAGATTGGGCCAAGGTTGCTTCCCACATTTCCTACCAGCCCACATTTCCCTCAGGGCACCTGGGTGTTCCATCCGCGGCCAGATTGTCTGCAGTTACCCACGGGTGCCTGTGGTTACTTGATTCATGTCTGTCTGGGCTCCTGGACTGCAAATTCCATAAAGGCCAGGGGCCATGTCTGTCTTCTCACCCCACAGCCCACACTGTGCCTGACATGGCATCCCCCGTCCAGCTGACCAGGCTTTGCTCCACCCTCACAGCCAGTATGGCTGCTCCAGGCACACACTCTAGTCTGAAATCCAAAGACCCCACAATTGGTCCCCACCCATCTCTCAGATCTCCCTGACTCTGACCTTCCCCTCCCAGACTGAGGAACCTCCCATCTTCCCCTCCTCTCTCTTTCTCAGATGCTGTTCTTCCAACAATAGCCAGCTCAAGCCAGCAGTCCTCATCAAGGCCTTGTTCCTGAGCACCCTGCCATCCTCCTCCGGACTGACGAGGTACCTACTGACCTTCCCTCCAGGTGTCCCCCACTCTCTCCAGGATGAAGCAAGAGCCCTGTGGGGCCCTTCAGGATTCAGCCCACCTATTCTTGCAGCACTCCAACCCCCCCTGCCCCATTCAGTGCCTAACCCTGAGCCTTGCCCTTGGCCCACCTCCCACCTTAACACACACGGGCTCCTCCTCAAGACCAGCCAACAGTGCTCTTTTCTGCAGGGCTTCCTTGGACGCCTGGCTGAGGTCTACTCCTCCTGAGTCCCTCACAAGAGCACCTGGCCTTCAAAGCCATGGTCCCAGGGTTTATGTCCTGCCTCTATCTCTCACTAACTGCAGGACCTTAGACAAATTACAAACCTCGCTAAGCCTCACGATAAGATGGGAGCAGTGACAACCCCATTGTGTAGAATTCTGTGATTGAATAAGGATGTCCATCAGAAGTGTTCAGCCCAGAGCTTGGGGCCTGCTGTGTGCTCCCGGAACCCTCTGAGCATCCTTCCTCCCTGTGATCCTGGTCTCCTGTGAAGAGGGGAGGCCCAGTCCCTTTCATCTGGATCCCCCTTGCCTAGCCCAGTGCCTGGTCCCAAGAAGGCTGATAAATGCTTATTAATGAGCTAATAGACCACACACTTGGCACAAGTTGCCCTATTGTTCCTTCACTTTCTGAGTGTAAATCTTATCTCCTAACAGGATCTGAGCCCTAGGGGGTGGGGGAGGGGTGCGGAGGAAGGAGAGCAGGAGGTGTCTTCATATCAGGGCATTCAGACCAGGGAGGCATCTCCTGCCATCTCCCTACCCCCCACGGCGCCCAGCCCTGAGCCAGAGACAGGAAGACTTGCTGACAGATGGACCCACCATCTTCCCTGGAGGAGGAGTTGAGTCCCCCTGCGAGGTAGTGCCCTAATTGCTCCTGTCCCTCCCTCCACACACACATATCTGCTTCTTAGGCAAGAGCCGGCTTGACATCCTCACCCAGAGTTCTCTCGGCTGTGGGTTCCCAGGCAGCTTGGCCAGCTTCTTCAGAAACTCCAGCAGAAAGAGAGGGAAAGTTTTCTTAAAGTCACAGAGCACAAACTCAGAACCAAGGATGAGATCATCAGCAGCAGACCAGCCTAGGAGGGGCAGGATCCACAGTGGACATGGACAGCAGAGCAGTAGGCTCAGGCATGTGAGGACTGACCAAAGACAGTCCGGGGCTTGAATCCAGCCTTTGCCACCAACCACCAGGTGGCCTTGGGTGGTTGTCCTTTCTGAGCTACAGTGCTTTGTCTGGGAGGCAGGAGGAGCAATAGTGCTAGCTCAGGAGGGTTGAGCTCTGCTAGTGCTAGAAAAGTGGGTTGTTATTATGATACCGCTGAACATCACAGCCAGAAAGAACCCCAAGCATCCTTTGGGAGCATGAACACTATGGCCTGCAAAGGTGGCCAGACGGGCTAAGATGTATGGCAAAACTGGTGCTTTTTATTTTCCTTCCCCTGTCACTAAGGACATTTTCCAGAGAACTAGGAAGAGTTTGCTCACTTAGCCCTTAGACTCAGATTTGGGTGGCCCGGGCATCCATGCTGATGTGTGTCCTGTTAGCAAGAGGTCACTGCTCATGAAGGTGGCACTGCCCATCCATGATGCCATGGCTGCAAGGGCAGAGCACAGCCTCCACATGCAATCCTCTCAGGGGACAGGGACTGTGGCTGGGTTCGCTGTGCAGAGTGTAGCCTGGCCTCGCCTTGGTCTCTGTGCCAAGGAGGTGGGACGCTGCCTGCTGCCTCTTCTCCAGCTGGATGCAGCTCTCTGGCCTCTCCTTCACCTGGCTCAGGGGCTCCACCTGCCCACCTGTCTGCCAGATGGAACTCCTGCTTCTACTCTTTCCCTCCTTCCCACCCACATGCATCCTGCCTGCTGCCTTTCCTCTCCCCAGTGCTGGGAAAGACCTGGTAAGTCCATCTGGAGGGCTCCGGGTGAGCACTGGAGGTTGGGAGCTGAGCGGCTGGGGGCCAGGCCTCTTGACCACAGCTCAGGGAGGTGGTAAAGGGCCTGTTAGCCCCACCCTGGGCAGGGGGCTGCACTGAGTCAGGAAAGCAGGTCCCAAGCAATCTTAAGGGAGAGGCCCAAGATGTATTTTCAGTGTGGAAAGGAAAACCAGAACCCAAGCTGCATTCGGAGAATAATCTCCCGACAGCACCTCTCACTCATTCAGCAGCCGCTGTCTTCTTGGAGCTAATCACACCCTCATCTCCTGCCCTCCTCGCAGCAGCTCCTTCACAGGATGGCTCGTAAGGAAGGAATGGGAAGATGCACCTGGAAAGAAGGCACTTAACTTAGGGTGAGCAGGCGGTGGGAAAAGCTGCCAGGTTCTCCTCTGTGGAGGTGCAGATAGGGCTGCTTCTTGGAAGAGTCTTTCCTTCCCTGGGAAATGTGACTTAGCCAGGGTGGGGGAAGCACATTTCTCTCAGCTTTGCAAACACAGAGCCAGGAGATCCTGTGGTCTCAGGGAAGGATGTGACAGGGCTTGCTGTAGCCTGGCAATGGTTTCTCCTCCTCCATGGTTTGTAAAACCAGCCTTTGAGGACCACTGAGCATATCCACACAGGCAAGAATCCTCCATGTTTAGTGTTATCTCTTGTGTTAGTCAGCTTTGTGTTACTGTAATAAATTACCTAAGATAATCAACTTTATAGGGATGGAAGTTTGTTTTGACTCCTTGTTTTGGAGGTTTTGATCCATGATCAGCTGACTCTGTTGCTTTGATCTGTGGTGAGGCAGCACAGCATAGCAGAAGCACGTGGCAAAAGGAGATGCTCACTTTGTCTGATTCCCTTTGATGGCATGCCTCCACAATCACCTAAAACCTCCTGCTAAGACCCACCTCTTAAAGGTTTCCACCTCCTTCCAATGGTGCCAAGCTGAGGACCAAGCCTTTAACACATGGGCTTTTGGGGACATTTAAGATCCAAATTATAGGCATCTCGTATTGGTTGGGATAGTTCATTGTCCAGAAAAGACACTAAATACCTGCCCCCCCCCCCACCAAGATCAGAAAGAGAGTCTGAAATAATGCCTGGCTCAGCATGGGGTCTGGGATGCTGGTGGGAGAATTGGTCCTTGTTTCCCACCTGGCTGAGCCTAGAAGTTCTTCTTGACCCAGAATGGTTGTTTGCTTTGCAGTCAGTGGCCAAGTTCATAAGTGTGATTCTAAGCATGCTACAGCCTCAGAGCTAGCCTGTGCAACCACAGAGGTATGGACTCCACTGTGACACAGGACAAGGGTCCATTAGGCTGTCCAGGACATATTTTCAACTGCATCCCCAGTGGTAGCTGCCGAAGCAGTAGCATTGATGGACTCATGAGAAATTTAATTTCTCTCTTTCTGGCATTGGAAGAGGAGTCTCCTGGACAGAGAGAGCTGCTGAGTTCATTCAGTTCAGGGTAGACAATGTCTTCCATCAGGACACCGTTAAGCATACAGGCAGATATTTGAGCGTATATTGGAAAATTAAGAGGTTTGAGATAGATGCTCTCAAACTAGTGAGGCAGGCAACCCTGGTTACACTTGTGAAGAACCTGACTATCTCCTGGGCCCCCCCCTACAACATCCCTGCAATTGACATCACTATATCTATTCCACATGGGAGAAGCAGAGGCTCCTGGCAGTCAAAACTATGGGCAAGTTCACACTGTGGCCTGGTGTTGGACGTGGGATGGAATGTCCTCCTTTCAGGACTCCACAAGGTGAGCAACAGCCAAGCCAGGCAAGGCTCCCCTGTGCTAGGTGCTGACCCACTGAACACTGCATGCACAGCGCCCCGATGTGGAGTTCCCCAGCCGCAGGCAGAGCAGAGAGGCCTTTCTAATTGGGGTGGGGGTAAGGGGAGAAATAGAGCAAGTTACAGAAAATTAAGGTGATAAATGGCAAGAATAGAAGCTGGGAGATGATGCTTGGGCCATTTCCTGCTTCAGAGCTTTTACAAGTGTTGTTCTGTCTTCCAGAAACACTTGTTACCCTTGCTCTTCTCCCAGTGGCTTTCTCGTCATTCAGGTCCCAGCTCTAATCCTCCTTTCTCCAAGAGGCCTCTGAGCCACAGAATGGTTCACTCCATTATTTTCTATGCTCAGGACGATATTTCCTCCGAAGAGTCAATCACAATTGCATTAGTATTATCAAAACTCCCTCAGGTCTGCCTCTGTCAGAAGAACAGGTGCCCTTTGGGAGGTGGCAAGGTCCCTGTCCCTGCAGGAGCAAATCGGCCTTGGCTACTCCTCCAGGCATGTTCAGAAAGCCCTCCAACAGAGGACAAAACACGTGTCAGGCCTGGGTCAGGCTCCTCGGGAACTCCAAGCAGAGGAGAGGGGGCTCCAAGGAGGAGGAGGCGGCTCTGGGGTTTCCTGGGGGATTATCAGGAGCAGGGATCTTTAGGCAGAGACATGGGTCTGTCTGCCAAAACTTGCTCAGAACAGTTTCCTGGCTTCCTGGACAGATAATTGCAAACAAAATAGACAAGGGCCTGGGCAGCAGCTTCAACCCCTTTGTTGAGCGAGGGGCCCTGGGTGGGGCACGCAGGAGCAGGTACCAGGGCCTGAGTCATGGAGGGAACCAGTCCCACTCGGCACAGCTGAGACTCCGTTCTCTACACCTTTCTGAGGGCTGGAGAGCAAGGCCTCAGGCTTTCTCTCTGCGGTCTGAGAACCTACTAAGCATCTTAGTTGGAGAGAAGAAGCCATTGATGCTGCTTCTAGACAACTAGGAGGGAGGACACTCTGCCTCGGCCAGCACTAACCTGCACAGATCCGAAAGAGGGGGAACTCAGCAGGGGGAGGGCTCCAAGTTCTGAGCTCTTTCTCTGCCCTGAACCCCTATTGGGAATTGGAATGTGGGGAAGGGCCTAGTCTAAGTCACCGCATATGTGCTAGTGGCACCTGGAACTCTGATGCCTGAGATTTTCAGAGGGAGCATGTGCTGTGCGAGGTTGTGTACCTCTGGGTCTATGTGCACGTGTGTGTCACATGTCTGTGTACTTGTATATGTGAATCTCTAGACTCCCCTGTGTGTGCATGTTTCCAATTAGGTTTAGGTACATCTCCTATGTGCCTGTGCCCTTGTGTACACATCTCTGTGTTTCTGGATATATGTGGAAGTACAAGTGATTGCATGAGTCATATACATTCAGTTGTTCCACAAGCATGTAGAGTGCCTACTATGTGCCATGTGGGACTGCAAAGGAAGTAATAAATCCAAGGTCCTTTTCCTCATGTGATTTATATGTAGCATAAGAGGCCATTCATGAGTGAATAAATAAGTGAATGAATACTCTAGGTACAGGTCACAGGTGTGAAGAAGGAGAGGGTGGCCTGGGAAGAACAGCTTTACATAGAGGCCAGGAAAGACTGCTCAGAAATTCAGAATCTCAGGCCTTGACACCCCAGTACAGAAGCTACGTTTTAACAAGAGCCCATAGACAGTTCCAACGCACATCAGAAATTGAGAAGCACTAGGTTAAAATAGATTCACAGACATCTGACATGAGGCGGAGGAAACAGGGGCAAATGCCACAGGTCTGCTGCTGCTGCTGGGGTAGGAATGTGCTTCATTCCCCTTCCTTCCAGGCAGAATCCTTTACCCCTGAAGATTAACCACACAGCCATCCCTGTGGATTGAAGACCAGGGAGGGCCTGCCTGGCTAGAGCTGTTGTGGTCTTCACTGACTTTCAACTTAAGATCCCTACTGCTTCCTATTTCCTCTAGATAGTCAGAATTAATGGCCCCAGCCAAGTCCTGAGTCCTGTTCTCTGCCTGTTCACCCAGTGACAGAAGGACTTTATTGATCAGCTTTCATTCCAATGTCCACATCCTCACATTCCCGAGCAGAACACTCCTTACTTGGGAACCAACATTTCTCAATCTCAAGCTTTGGGAGTGGAGCACTGGGTGGGGTTGGGAGAAGTACCACTTCTGCTTCTTTTTTTTCTAAATATTTATTTTTTAGTTGTAGGTGGACACAATAGCTTTATTTTATTTTTATGTGGTGCTGAGGATCGAACCCAGTGCCTCCCGTGTGCTAGGCGAGCACGCTACCACTGCGCCATAACCCCAGCCCCCACTTCTGCTTCTGCTCCTTGGCCCCTGGCCTGTTTTTCAGCTTTGTTGAGAGTGTATATGACAGCCTCTAGGAGGGCACTCTAAATTCATAGTGGGTTTTTTCCCTCTTCCATCTGCTTCTGGAATTAAGTTCTTCATTAGGTCATTTCATAAATCTACCAGCCCAGCTGCTTCTGAGCACCAATGGATCTAACTGGCTTCAGCTCATTGACTAACTTCTCTCACTGAAATGAACTCCTTGGTCTAAAGCAATGCTGTGTGGGATTCCATGACCATGGATATAGCCTTTGGTGGGTCTGCAGATAGTGTGGTTGTCTCGGTGGTATGATACTCTGGATTTTGGCAGTCAGGGAAAGCAAATCCAAATCTAGAATACTCAGGTATCCACCAAATAACCATCTCCTTCCATGAAAGAAGGAGTCTGAAGTCATCTGTTTATCACCAAGTGGCATACAGGGCCACTTTGTTTACTGAACCCATTGACCACAGCCCTGGGATGGCTGGTAAAGAAACTAACTAGCATCCACAGAGCAGGTCATCTTGTCCACCTGTTCATCAAGACTAGGGTCTTGGGGAGTTTTTGGTGTGATTATGAGGACATAAGTGTGATTATGAGGCAGGTCCATTCTAAGAGTCCAGCCACATGCGTCTTCCTTGTGCTTCCTTCTCACCAATCCTTCCATCTTATCTCCTCCAAGTTCCTGTCCATCTGGTCCCATCATTAGCCACTAAGCATGAGTCATTATAGGTCTTAGGCTTTCTGCTCTTCTAGACCAAGACAAGGTGATATGTCAAAGTACTTCCCAGGATCAGGACTCCCCTCGCTGTCCTTCAAGGGTACTCTACATGGTGCTGTACTACCCCAGCACCCCACTTCCAGCTGGTGCCAGCAAACCAGGCAGAGCCATTTGTAAACCAGACTCAGAATTTTTCTCTTCATTGAGTTGGCCATGGGGGATTTCTATAAGAGTATACAGGTAGGCTGAGAAAGATATAGCAGGCTGGCAGTGGGAAACACCTGCTTATGCAATGTACTTGTACTTTCAGCATTTGCTCCAGACCAGACCCGTTTACATCATCTTTGCCTGGTGAAAGAGTGTTATTAGGCATGCTGCATTTAATGGCTAGGTGGATCAGGCAACATGGCGGATATCTTGGATTAAATGATTGCTTCGTAGTCCATGGTCAGGTGTTTAGCCTCTGACAGTGCCAAGGGGCAAGCCAGGAACTGTTTCTCAAAAGGCAAATGATTTGCCAAAGAAGGTCTGGCCTTGCTCCTAAACTGATGAGCCTCTGCTGTCTTGCCAAAGGCTCCATGCGGCATTGCAATCTGCCTCAGACACTTCAAGCACCATTGAATCTAATGCATCATAAGAACTTGTCTGCAAGTCTTAACCACCTCTGATCCCATTTGAAGCCAACAGCTTTTTCCATTACCCAGAATATGGTTTGAAGCTAGATTCACATACATGGGATATATTGCTTATAAAATCTAAAGTAACCCACTAAATAATGTGCCTCTTTATTAGTGGTCAGGAATGCCAAGTTTAACCACTTGATCACCATTTCCCCAGAAACTTAACTGGGACCCCTGTATTTCATAAGCTCTTCTTTCCTTCCTCTGAAACACAACTGTATTTCAAGTGACCTGCCATTTTATGACCTCTAAGACCCAACGGCATGATATTACCATAGTACTGGACCAGTGTGATGCTCTATGAAATGATGAAATGATTGAGGTCCCCAAGAACAAACTTGTGACACAGAGTTGGAGAATTGGTAGCCCTGAGGCAAGATGAGCTGGAGAAAAATATCAGACTGCAAGACAGGAAGCCAGGGAACTGGGAGGGTTCCAGCTTGCTCTTCTATACTAACCCTTCTTGGGGTGATACTTCAGGGGCCCACAAGAACTACATTAAGTTCTTCTGAGGATGATGCCTCTAATGACCTCCCTTTAGGTTCCACCTCTTAAAGGTCCCTCTGCCTTTTCACATCACCACCCTGTGACCAAGCTTCCAACACATGAACTTGTGGGGAACACACTTAAACCAAACCACAGCAGCATGGGCCCTCTGACCTTTAAGTGCTGCAACATAACCTCTGTCACAGAAGGCTCCCTCCATTTCCATTGGAATCAGGGATCCACTCAATATGGCAACTTCCCCAGCATCCCAAATGCACAGAGAACAGTCTTTAGAAGGTTTATCAAAAGGCTGGTACTCCCCTCATTGGTGATAATTTTTAAGTTCTCAAGGGAGACAGTATCTCCTGGGCTCTCTTAGGGGTCTGAGTTTAGGGTAGGAGGATACTTCTTTCTTCTGAATATCTTATACCAAGAAGCCCCTCTGAGCTCCTCAAACCAGAGCATTGAATTCAAAGCTCAGACAGGCCAGATCTACAGTGATAGTCCTTGTGAGAATTCGTCCCCACATGTATGCCCCAGAATTTTGCCAAGGTAAATAAATTGTAACTCTGTCAGTGACTTAGGCTTCTCCTCTAAGATTTGACTTTATAATTGGTCCCTAGAACATGCTGGAATCTAATCTACTTCTCAGCCTAGAAGGAGGATGAAGAGTGCTGATTTTTTTTTTGCAAATGCACCCCCTCTGCTGAGGGTCTTTGACAAAGGCAGACTGAGCCCCTCTGATAGGGGAGGAGGGCCAGCTTGGACAACATAGGGTGAGGGGTCTAGATCCCTGAGTCTACCCTCCTCCTGCCTTTTGATTCTCAGCTCTCACCTTTTCTGGATTAACTCTTAAAGTTTTATAGAAGAACACTGCAAAAGTTGTGGATTCAACTAACACTGTAGTTCAGCCACCCACAGGATCAAACTAGGCATTTGGTGTTTGGTCACTTCTGCCCTGCCTTGTGAAATAAGATTTTTTCTTTTTTCTTTTTTTCCAGATTACAAAAATAGTTCCTGAGTTTTGACCTAAGGTTGGAGGGAATTTTTTTTTTTTTAAATATTTTTTTAGTTGTTGATGGATCTTTATTTTATTCATTTATTATTTATATGTGGTGCTGAGGATCGAACCCAGGGCCTCACGCATGCTAGGCAAGCACTCTACCACTGAGCCACAGCCCCAGCCCAGGTTGGAGGGAATTTTGTTTGTTATTCTCTGCCCCCCTCTTTGTGTGTGTGTGGTACTAGGGGTTGAACCCAGGGGCACCTTGCCACTGAGCCATATCCCCATCCCTTTTTATTTTTCATTTGAGACAGGGCCTTGCTAAGATGGTTAGGGCCTAAGGTGCTGAGGCTGGCCTCAAACTGGCAATCCTCCTACCTCAGCCTCCCAAGTTGCTGGGATACAGGTATGCACCACCACACCTCAGATATTTTCTCTGTTTAAGTGAGGTGCCATTAAAAACAAACATTCTGAGCCTCCGTCCTTGAATTCCTCCTGTTCTTTCTTTCTTTATCTTTCTGTTTTTTATTCTGCTCTAGGGCATGTGGAGCTCAGGCCCCTAAAATTTTGTCTTCTGTGAATATTAAATTTTAGGGAACCACAAGGGACACTTTGAGTGGTTGTTTCATAGCCAGGTACCCTGAGCTGCCAGGACCCATTCCTTAACAATAGCTGTCATTTCCTGGCCTTCAGCCCTCCCTAGGGTAGTCACCAGCCCCAGATGCCCATGCTTCCCTGATGGTCTCTGCCTGCATCCTAATTCTGCCATCGAGATCTGTCCCCTTCAGAGTCCTTTTTTGCAAACAATAGAAAGAAACTGGTTGAGTTACGCTGAAAACCAATGTATTGCACTGCTAGGCACCAGGACGTTCACAGGATCTGTGGAGCAGGATGGCCAGGCTCAGGCAGGAGCAGGGAAGCAGGCAAAACCCTGGAGCAGGAAGGATGGGCTCAGGGGTAGCCTCCAGTGTGTCCTCATCTGCTTCCCTTTTCTACCCTGAATAGTCCCTTCACTGGCCCTGGGCCTTTGGTTACTCTTTCTGTCATTGAGTCTCCCTGGGGATGTGTGTGTGGGCACGCTCATGCATGCACACATGCTCTTTAAACTTATTACAAGCTTTGTGGAGTAATGGAACTAACACTAAATTCGAAGTGAATGATGCTGGCTAGAGTTCCATCTCTACCACTCTGCTTGCCCCAGCTGTGTGACCTTGAGCAAAACACTGAGCTTCACTGGGCCTCAGTTTCAGCATCGGGAAAATGTGGATGATATCCACTCTCCAGCCCTACAGAGGGCACTTCAGCGATGAATGGGTAAATGAATGAATGTATACTCACTTTTAAAACTGGAAAATATCCCATATCACCTTTTCTTTCACAGACAGCATTTAGCTCAATGTGTAATGAGAATGTGAATTGCACCAATAATGTCTGTTCTTCCAGGAGAACATAAGCTCCACAAGGTCAAGGACTTCATTTACCTGTGCAGTGCCATTTTCCCCATGCATGACATATACTATATGCCTGACAAATATTTGTGGAATGAAAAAAATTAATAAGCTAAGGGATAGAGAAGAGCTTTGCAAACTGTAAAGGACCATGCACATAGAAGTGCTGGTGCTTTGGAGTTGGAGGTGACCTCGCTTCAGTTCCCACTGTAGGTAGGGCCAGGTCTCGCTGAGTAACCTCAGTTTGGGCCTTGGATTCTGCATCTGTAAAATAGGACCACACAATCCTTCAATGGCTGTGGCTAGACTTCAGTGGAAGGTGCAGCCTGGGTTAGGCCTGCGCAGGCGTGGCAGGAGCCAGAAGGCCTGCTTTGGGTCACAGCTTTGCCTTCTGCTCTCTGGGCAGTGCAGGCAGAGCCAGCAATCCAAGAGGTCTCTCCCTGTTCAGACCCATGGGATCTTTCAGATCCCACCACTAAGTATGCTGTCAAAATGGGGCCCTTGTGAATGCCAGTGTACAGTGGCAGTGACGGCAAGGACTGGACAGGCCTCCGGCCTCCACCTGACAGACAGCAAAGGAGGGTCTGGCCTTAGAGGAGCTGGGGCAGATGGGCATCCCCTCTCCCTCTCTGGGCCTGGACAGGCCTCTCCCTCTCTGGGCCTCAGTTTTCTCATATGTAAAATTAGGACTGTTGGGGGATTAAGATACGTGTGCACTCAATAAATACTAACTATTGCTATTTTTATTAAATTCCCTGATTTATGTATATTCAGATGAATGGAACTATTTTTAGTGCAATAAATCTCTCTCTCTCTCATGCTCTTTCCCTTTCTTACTTCCCCCACTATGTGCTCATGTCCTCTCATCTTTCTGGAACCGGCTGCCCAGGCTTCCCTCTCACTGCACACCAGCATCAGCACTGACCCCTGCACAAGAACCACCCAGGAGTGGTCTGCCCATCCCTACCCTCCTGCCTCTGGGCTCGCTGTAGGGCTGTAACCTCAAGGCCCAGCACACACTGAGGAAATGAGTGAATGAATAAAAGCATATTGGCTTTTATTCAAAAACAGAAGATATCCCACATGCAGAAGGGACCCATCTATCTCCTCATCTGTTTAAGAACGAGATGAGCTAAGCCTGCAAAAAGGTGTATAGGGGAAAGAAAAAAAAGATGCAATGAAGTTAGACCCAAAGAAACGTCCCACTTCAGTGTTATTTACTGAACCCTGCAGGAGACGGACATGGGGAGGGGGTATACTTTCCTCACTCCTAGACAGAAGCTGAGGTCTGAGGAGGGGTGTTGAATGGCTGGGAGAGCTCACCTGTGGGGCCAGCCTCCTGCATATTGGGCAGCCAGTTTCCATCCTCCTGCATCTGTGCTCACAGGAGGACTGAAAGGTGAATCTTCTCTCTTGCCTGACTGAGCTGGGTGCCGAAGCCCTTTTCCCAGGTAGGAGCTGAGGAAGGGCATTCCAGGTGGATGGAATGACACATACAAAGGCCCAGAGACAGGAAACATCCCGACATCTGAAACAAAGACTTCTAAGGCCAGGATGAGGGACCTCAATATTTGCTGAGCACAGACTGTGTGCCAGGGCCCGGAAGACACTGCTCTCATGGAATTTACAATCTAATGGGGGAGACAGATGAGGAAGAGGTACACACGTGAGCACAGCCGCTTCACACAGGGAGTGGGCTGGCCAGGGGAGGACCTCCTGAGGAAGTGACACATAAGCCACATGCCCGAGAGTGGGAAAAACACACAAACAGCCACACAGAGAGAACAGAGAACAGAAAAATGCAAAGGCCTGGAATCATGGAGAAACAGAAAGGAGGCCAGAGCTGCTGAGGCCCAGGAGGAAGCAGAGAGGATGTGAGACAAGGTTGAAGATGTGGACGACCCTCACCCCACCGCTCAGCTCTCCACGGCCTCACCTCCCTCAGCCTCTCCCTCTGCTTGGATGCCGGGCTCTGGAGCAGGCTGTGTTCAAGGTGAGGGCTCTGCTCCCTGCTCCCCACTCTCCTCTGTTTCAGGGACCCTGAAAACAGGTTCTGGCAGCAAGATCCCGCCTGTCCCAATCTCAACTCTGCAAATTCAGTCCTCCGCCTCCTGTGCAAGCTCCCCAGACTCTTAATAATCCCATGGCTGGGATCTCGGCACCCAGCCCAACCTCACCCCAGGAGCCAGCATACTAGCCAAGGCCCACAGCGGCTCCAGATGCCAATCTTGATGGTCCTTTAGCCCCAAACCACCCAAGAAGCCTGCTCTGGGGACAGTGTGTGGGGCTGCAGGTGGCCGAGGGCGGCACAGGGCAGGAGATGGCAGAGCCAGACACGAGATTCCAGACTAGATAAGCAGCAGGCCTGGGAGGGGCCTGTGTGTGGCGTTCCTGGGCGGTGATGCCATCTCCCAGCCACTGAGGGCGGCAGGCAGGAGCCTCCGATTCCCCTAGAGGACTCGGCCTGCTGCTATCTGATGAGAGAGCTGTCAGTTACAGGAAGGCAAGACGGCTCCAGGGAGCCCAAAATTAACCCACCACGCCAGAGGCAGGAGGGGCTGGGTAATTAAGGGGCCCTACAATTAAGGCACCTCAGGTTAGGCCAGCTGTCCTTGGGGAAGGGACCACAATCTAGTCAGTTGGGGCCTCAGAGGACTCTGGGGAGAGTTCAGTCCTGCTCCCCACCCTTCCTTCTCCGCTGACCCCGTCGCCCACCTCTATCTGGCCATACATGCAACACACAGGTGACACTCATTCCCATCTGGGCTTGTGCTGTGCTCTCCACCCATGATGTCTCTCCCACTCTGCTCCATCCCACTCAATCCTCAAGACCCCAACGGGCCCTGTATTCCATACAAAGCTTCCCTGGACCAATCCTGTGGGGAGGGACACCCTGTCCTTACCCAATATAACCCCTTCATGTTGTAGTGAGGACACAGATAAGAGGGGGCAATAATGTGCACAGAGTCACACAACAGGATCAGGACTGGAACACAGGACTCATGCTCAGACTAAGGTTCTTTCCCCATTCTGAGAACTTGTAAACCACATTCAGCCTGAATATCTTCTGCAAAACGCAGGATGCAGACTAAAGACCTTTAAGCGTTCATGAAGCATCAGCTTCATTCCAGATTCTGATTAGGGATTGGGATGCCATGGCAAGCAGTCACGGATGCATCCTGTTTGCAGGGAGTTTGCTCTAGGCTAGGGGGTGAAGAACTCCCTGGGATCATCTGAAGGCTTATTCAACAATAAACCCAGAAAGGGCCCAAGGAAGAGGCATCGGGCTGATGGGAACTTATAGCAAGGGCATGTAACCCAAGCTGGCCTCTCTGATATGAGTGTGTATTAGTTAGCCTTCTGTTACTGTGACAGACACCTGAGATAATCGACTTAAAAGGAGGAAGGGTAAACCCCCTGGCTCACAATTTCAGAGGTTTCAGTCCAAGGTTGCCTGGTCTTACTGTCTTTAGATCTGTGGCATCACAGTTCATCATGGCAGGAGCAGAGGAAGCCTGTTCACCTCATGGTAACTAGGAAACAAACACAGACACAGAGGAGGGGCCAGGTCCCAATATGCTTTTCAAAAGCATGCCCCCCAGTGACCTAGCTTCCCTCCTCCAGGCCCCATCCCTTCAGGTTCCACCACTTCCCAACAGCACCACAGGCTGGAGACTAAGCCTTCAACACAGGGGCCTGTGGGGGACATCCCAAATCATAGCCCTGTGTGTGGACTGAGGTCTGGAGAGTGGGTGGGAGGCCACCAGGTGATGACGTGGGGCAGCAAAGAGCATTCCAGATGGAGGAAAAGCCGGCCAGGGAGCTCCAGGAAGGCTAGAGCTCAGACTGAGGGGAAGGGTTCCAGGGATGGTCAGGGCTGTCCCAGGGCCCAGATGACACAGGGACTCCAGCAGGAGCAGGAGCTATTTATCCCAAAAGCACAGGGACTTTCAGCCCAGGAAGGGCACCTGTGCCTGGCAAAGGTGTCTGGCTGCAGCCTGGAGAGGAGGGTTAGAAGGGAACCAGGTGGTCATGGGACCTGCCAGGAGGCTCCCTCACCAGTCCAGCAGGCGGTCAGAGAAAGAGACACCAGGGGACTGTGAGGGTGGGGTCATGGAAGAGGCTCAGGGAGAAGTGGCAGGCAGCACAAGAGGCCCTGGGCTACCGGTAGTGTGGGCTGAGGGCAGAAGGAAAGAGGACAGGAGGGAAGGTGGCCCTGGAGGAAGCTTCTGAGAGCCTGGCTGCCAGCTGGGGCCCCATAGCCTTCTCCCCACCCAGAGACCAAGGCAGTGTCCTGCCTCCAGAGGGCACCCATTCTCTTGGGTGGTTGCACTCAGTTCTGTCAAGCTTTGTTTGGGACTCTCTGGCCAGTGCTGGACCCTCTGATCTCTTTGTTCAAAAGAGAACTGAAGCCGGGCGCGGTGGCGCACACCCATAATCCCAGCACTTTGGGAGGCTGAGAAAGGAGAATCACGAGTTCAAAGCCAGCCTCAGCAACAGCGAGGCGCTAAGCAACTCAGTGAGACCCTGTCTCTACATAAAACACAAAGTAGGGCTGGGAATGTGGCTCAGTGGTCGAGTGCCCCTGAGTTCAATCCCCAGTACCAAAAAAAAAGAACGGAGAACAAGCAGGTGGAGGCCATGCTGGCCGAGGAGGGAACCGGTCCATGGAAAGTGTGAGAGGCCAGCCCTGGGAGGAGATGGACCCTGCCTGTGAGGAAGGATGGGAAGGTCCACTGGGGCCAAAACAGCTGCTGTCCTGTGCCTGAGGATGGGAGGGCTGGGGGCAAGGGTTAGGGGGCCAGATTTGGAGAGATGGAGCCTGGGTAGGGTTAGGACCCGGCAGACTGGGCCAGCAGAGGGCACTGGTGCAGCAGAAATTCAGCCTATTGGCCAGCAGGGAGCCTGCAGGGCCCTGGATGGGCATGGAGTTTACCAAATCTTCGTGACCCTGGAGCAGGGAAGGAGCCTGGCACATGAGACCGTGTGTGGTGTCATGAATAAGCACAGGCTGAGCAGTCCACATGGCCACCCTTGAGCTTGAATCCTGGTTTGTCCTCTCCATGTGGCCTCAGGCAATCTTCGCCCTTCCAGCTGCCTTAAAGACATACCATAAGCTGGGGACTAAACAGCAGAAACCCATCGGCTCCCATCTGTGAGTCTGGTGGGGTGAGTCCCTGGTGAGCGTCCTCTTCCTAACTTGGGACAGTCAGTCACCCTGCTGCATCTTCAATGGTGGAGAGACTGAGGTCCAGGCTCTTCCTTTTTCTAAGGCCACAGTCCTGTAGGAGGGTGGATTAGGCCCCACCCCTATGACCTCATTGAAATGTCACGGTCTCCTGTAGACCCCCATCCCTGAAGACAGTCCTATGGGGGCTAAATGGGCCTCAACATGCAAATTTAGGGGCACAGAGGACACCATTCAACATGCAGCCTGGAATGGCTTCAGTGTCTACCTCTATAAAAGAGATGCTCACAGCACTGCCCCGTGGGGTGTTGGGAGGCCAGCATCCCGTGTGCAGTGAGAAGTGAGAAGTGGGTCCCTGAGAAGTGGGTCGAGACCTTCCCAAGGAACCAAGCTGGAGTCCAGACAGCGGGATCAGCTCACTGATGTCCACACCCCCAAGTCACTCACCCGGAGTCCCTTAGCTTCTCACACAGGTCAGGGCAGGTGCCCAGCTAAGGGCAATCACAGGGCGAGGAGGGCTGCGCAGCCCCGGGATGGGCCTGGGACCTTGGCCACTTGCCAGGTTTGCTTCATTTGTTCAGTGAACACCAAATCCCTGCCTCAGACCAGGCTCTGCATCAGCCGTGGGGGTTTGGGGAGACATGTTTGCCCTGCCCCTTGGGTCCAGGCGGGGGACACCTCCTGCAGTCACATGTCCTGGTGGGCTGGGCACCCCCTGTTGGGGGTTAACACTGGTTGGTGCCTCCCGCCAGGTCCATACTTGACCTCACAGGGCCCTGATGTTGCTGCAGATAAGCCTCAGCAAGGTGAAGGCCCACAGTTATGGAGTGGGCGGGTGGCAGGGCCAGCTGACTCCCATTCTCCGGTTCTCTCCCTCACAAAGCCACTGCTCTCCTCCCAGAGCCTGGAGCTGGTGAGACAGTTCACATTTGTTTTTCTACTTAGTACTTGGTGACCTTGGGCAAGTCATTCCCACCCTCTTAGCCTTAAGTTCCACTCATAAAGTGGGCCCCATAGGCCTGTGAGAATTCAAGGGACAATTTTAAAGAGTTGTTATATGATTTCTCTTTCCCTCTGCTTCAAACCAACCTTGTGCAGTTGGTGTTGATACTCAGCTATGGAAAAGGCTCAGAGAAGTTGAGTGACCTGCTCAAGATCACACAGTAACAATCAGGTCCATCTGACTCCAGAGCCTGTGCTCTTTCTAGCATACACAATACCTCAGGGCAGACTGATTTTTCCTTCTCTATGTCCAGGATGACGAGGGGCCTCTGGAAAAACACTTGCACAGGGAACTCAATAGTGGGATCCCCTTCCTGGCATTCGGACCCCCTCTCTGGAAAGCCAAATGTTCAGGTAATAATCCTGTCTCTGCTATAGATGGATGATCTTGAGAAAGTCTCTTATACCCAGCTTCAGTTTCCCCTTCCTGAAAATGAAGGTAGGAGTTAACTATTAGGCATGAGATGTAGGGCCTCCATCCCTGTCCCTCTTTGCTCCTCACGCCTTCTATTTCAAGACGCCACACCCCTGCTTCCCTCTCCAGGGCACCCTGAGGTCAGGCCCCAGGCTGGGCAGGAGGCAGCTGTGCTGCTGGATCTTGCAACCTCTGGAGTTCACAGACTCCTCCATCTGGGTGGGGCTGCAGGAGCCCAGCGGAAGTGTCCTCCTAATGAGCTGGGCTCCCCCTGAGGCTTCCCACAGGAGCAAGCTGACCCTGGATGGGCAGGAAGAGCTTCTGGGGCACCAGGACCCAGGAACAGAGCCTGCAAAGCAGAAGCCCCACCCTGCTCTAGGCTCCTTCCTTGGTCTCTGACACTTCTGGGTTCCCCTGGCCACAAGGAATGTTGGAGGCCTTGCCCACCTGGAAGGACCCCAGCTCTGCTATCCCCAGTCATCCTCCAACTCCCTGCATAAGCCCATTGGATCACTGAACTGCCCTTACAAGAACGTGCATTGGCCAAAACGCCAGGTCCACTGCCCTCCTTTCCCGGCGGCACCGAGGGCCCGGCAGGGCAACGCCTGCATTCAGGAGGACTCTGTGCTTTGGAGAGTCACGCGCAGGAAGAACTGCCAAGAAACCCCGCGGCCAAGCCCGAGGTAGGACTGCAAGTGCTTTGGAAAGAATTTCTGGCAAACCTGATACATCATTTTTAACCAAGATGTCCAGTGTTCCTCAGAGAAGGGCAGCGTCGGGAAACTGAACACCTCCACCTGGTAGGATCTGGCAACAGCAGACCTGCACCTCCGCCAGGGCGCCACGCTCGGTCCCTGTGTGCCCAGCGGTGGTTTGACTTGCATAAGATTAAGTTCTCTCTCTGTGTCCATAGTTCCCCAACCATGAAACTGATGCTTGTTTAAATAAATTTGGAAAGCAAACTTATTTAAAAAATCATAAAAATGAAAAGCCATGGGCTGGGGTTGTGGCTCAGTGGTAGAGCGCTTGCCTGGCTCGTGTGAGGCACTGGGTTCGATTCTCAGCACCACATATAAATAAATAAAGTCCATTGACCACTAAAATAAAAATGAAAAAATAATGAAAAGCCACACAGCCTACCCCACCAGAAACTCTTCTGGCAATCTAAAGGCTCTTGTGTTCTATTGCTCCCCCTGTGGTCGAGACATGTGAGGACCGGGCCCTGAGGAGACCGAGGTTCACTTTTGCTTCACCCAAGTAGCAGCAGCCCGAGCCAGGCAGGGCGGCACAGGCCTGTAATCCCAGCTACTCAGGAGGCGCGACCCTGTCTAAATAAAAACAAAAAAAGATCTAGGGTACAGCTCAGTGGTAGAGCCCTGGGGTTCAATTCCCAGTACCACACACACACACACATCAAAAAAAAAAAAAAGGCAGCCCCATCAACTGGAGTTTTCTCATGGGGTTCACAAATATGTGTCATGTTCTCTCTGCCACTGCCTAGCTGTGTGACCTTGAGCAACTTACTTAACCTTGCTGAGCCTACTTCCTCATCCAGAGAATGGAGACAGCAATGGCATCCACTTTCCTCACTTTCCTTGGTCACTGTGAACGCTGAGTGGAAGGGTGTAGGTCACACCCCTGGGCACTTGTTGGCTGTGTCACTGTTGCATAATAGAACCATTGGAATATCCCACTCTGCCCAAAGGCTCCCTCTGCCTCTGAGTCTTCATTTGTTCAGGGGTGATGAGGCCGAGGGTGACTGCCCTCCCAGAGTCTCCAGGAAGCGAGAGAGCCCAAGAGGCGGAGCAGCCCCACTGAGCTGCAGTTTCTTGGCCGTTGTCCTGACCTGCAGTTCACATCCTCCAGTGCAAGAACTCAGCATCTTGGGATTAGGCCTCAGGGCAGCCTCTTCTTCCGGGAAGCCACAGCCTATTGCTAACACAATAGAACAAGCCGAGTCCAACTTCCACAGAATCCCAGTGATTCCAGTCCCCAGGATCCTGGCTACACAGTGCTGAGGCCCAGCCCCAACTGCCTTTCGCAGCTGTGTGTCCTTGGACAAGTGTATCAGCCTCTCTGAGGATCCTGCAGATCTGCTTTCTCTGGGAGACAGCCAAGGGGGTTATGGATGGGGACTGAGAGAGATTTGAGGGAAGGAGCATAAATCCTGGGAGAGACCGAGAAGCAGGCTGGAGCTGCAGTGGATCATCTATCTTGGCCTTGCTCCCTCCCTGTCACAAGCTCCCCAGGGAGCCAGAGAGGGTGACTCCAGAGGCTCAGCTCTCTGCCTCTGTATGCAGAGAAAGTGGTGAGGACAGATCCTTGTCACTGCACACCTGGTCACTAAGCCCCCAGGTCCTAGGCCTGGTAAAACCCCCAGGGCAATGAGGTCCCTGTTCCCTTGGGCCCACGTTAGTGGCAGAGAGAAACAGTGCCGTGAAGGAGGAGGGGTTGAGCTGAGTGAAGGGAGTCAGCAGGACTTGGCAGGCAGGCAGCGCTGATGTCCCCTGAAGAGACTCGGTGCAGAGGTCCCGTGATAGATGCAAAGGAGCCAGTGGGGACCGGACACGGGGAGCCCATGGGAAAAGGCACTGGGCAGGAAATGGAGGGTGATATGCACAAGGAGCAGCAAGGCACCAGTGGACTGGCTCGTGGTGGACAGGCGTGCAGGTGGGAGCCAGACCCGTCACTCAGCGGAGCGCCGGGCAGTGCAGGTTTCAATAGAGCATGTCCATTCTGTGTGACTCACGAGGGCAGCTCTGCACAGGCAGCTTCAGGCTCGCTCTAGAAGGCCAGGCCTCTGCACAGACGGGGCAACCTAAAGACCAAAATGGATTCTTCCTAAGGGAGGGAGCTCCCCAGGGCCAGAGGCATGCAGGCAGGGAGACAAAAGGGAGCTCTGGGTGGCCGTGAGCGGCGTGATCGATGTCCCTGTGACCAGCCCTGTGCTGGGTGCTGGGGTCACCAAGATGGGACTGCACTGCTGTGGTGGAGGAAACCCTGGGAACAGGGCGGGGAGGATTGTGAGCCACCTAGAGGGACCAAGAAGTGTCAGGACAGCAGAAGAGGAAGGAAGAAAGGAGAGGACGGGGGAGGAAGGGAGAGAAGGGTCATTCTGGAGCTGGGGACGAGGGGAGCACGTGGTAGAAGCTGAGCTGGAAGGACAGGAAGGGTGTGACCACTGAGCAAGGGAAGGAAGAGCACCGGCAGAACCGGGAGCTGGGGCAGGCTGTCAGGGAGGCCCTCCTGCCACACGGTGAGGCAGGCACCACCACAGGGCAGATGCACCTCTGGGCCTTGGTGCATGGCCTGACAGCCCCAGGGGCTTCGTGTGTGTGGCCCCAGCCTGTGTCAGCTCTGCACAGTCGAGGTCAGGGTGTCCTGCGTTCCCGTGAACAGCTGCAGGAGCACAGGGACCTGCTTCTGAGTTGCGTACACCCAAAGCCTATCAACACCCCCACCCCTGCGCGGAACCAAGACAATGTGCGCCCCTCTTTCCTCTGGAGACCCATTCCAAAGTCGTCAGAGCTGTGTCTCCCTTTCTGGATGGAAGTCCCAGCAGCAGCCGCTCACCTGACCCTTGTTTCCATCACCATTGGGTCAGAAGATCCCAATGTCCCACATCAATGGGACATTCTGTACCGCACTTTCCAATACAGTAGCAGCACACACCTCGAAAGGTGGTCAGTGTGACTGGGAAATGGGGTTCTTCATCTTGTTTCATGTGAATTAGTTTTTTTGTTTGTTTGTTTTTTTGATTGGTTGGTTTTTGTAGTACTGGGGGTGAAACCCAGGGGCACTGTATCACTGAGTCATGTCCCCGGCCTTTCTTATTTTGAAGGGTCTCACTAAGTTGCTGAGGCTGGCCTTGAACTTGTGATCCTCCTGCCTCAGCCTCCTGAGTCACTGAGATTACAGGCATGTGCCACCGCACCCGGCTTGAATTAGATTTAAATGGCAACCATGTTGGGCTGCACTGTCTGGAGGCTAGGAGTTGGGTGGGATAGAAGGAGGAAGGAGGGTGGAGAACTGGCCCAGGTCACCTGACACTTTCTCCTGGAGGCTGTGGTAGCCACTGAGGGGCTTGCTAGGGTTCAAAGATCCTTTTAGGGCAAGGAGGAGGGGTGGTCGGAGGTCACATGAGAGATGTGTGATAGGCTGTGGAGGCGATGTCCCCTGGCATGGAGCAAGTACATCAGCACCCAGGGACACTTGAGCCCATGCAGGGCTGGTGGGAAGAGGCTGGCAGCTGTGTGTGTGCCCTGGGAGCCCCAACCAGCACCACCACTGACCCTCATCCTGGTCTCACCAGACACCTGCAATGTGCCCATGATTTCAGGCACATCATCTCCCCTACTCTTCCTGTAGTGGCTTGGGAAGGGGACCCTGCAGCTTCCAGAGCCAGCAATTAGCAGCTGCATGGCCCTGGGCAAGTGACCACCTCTTGGAACATTACTGGTGCCCTTGTGGTGGACGGGTGTGTGTGGAGGGGTGCATGTGTACATGACGGACAGGGATGTGCAAAGCGGGTGTTTGGACATCTCTGGTACACAGACGTGTGTTCACATGTGCGATTGCAATGCACGTGCAATTGGCGACACACAGGTGTTACCAGGCTGGATAATAAGTGTGGCAGTTGCCTCTGGAGTCGGGGAGTGAAGGGTGAGTGGCTTGTGGTGTAGTATGCTACCGGTGGGGGCTGGCCAGGTGTGGGTGGTATCTGTATATGGAAGTGGGCTGGGGGATGGGAATGGGTGCATTTTCCTGGAGCCTCACATCCTCAGGTTCCCAGCCCCTGGAATCTCCTTGACCAGAGCTGCCCAGCCCATGGCATCTCCTTGGTCAAGCCCCTGCCAAAAGCTAGAGACCAGGTGGCACAGCTCTGCCATCACCACAGACACCAGAAGCATGACTTCCTCCACAAAGGTGCCAGGCTTGCCTGAGCACACAGTCTCGGCCACTGCAGGATGACCTTGCCTGCTGACCCCTGCCCTGCACCAGCTCACTGAACCCAGGTGAAGTCCTGTAAGTACAGTCAGGTGAGATCCCACTGCACACCAGGGGCCACAGGGAGATCCCAGGTCAGGGTCAAGCTGGCAGGCTTGCAAGAAGGCACAAGACATCAGGGACAAGTGGCTGAACTGCACTGTACCTAGGGCACTTTATTTCCAAACTCTCGGGAACCTTCCAGGGTGGGACTCATAATCATCTCTTTTTTATAGCAAAAGATACTGAAGCCTGAGAGGTGACAGTCATCTTCCAGGTCCCCATCCCTGTCTGCTGACATGGCGTGTGGCACACAGAGGGCCTAGCCATGGCCATGCCCAGGGGCCAGCTGCAGAGGCAGCATGGAGACAGGTTCCCGGATGTCCCCGCCCTAGAATGTGACCTCCCTCTGTGACTCAGCTGCTCTGTTAAATGGGAGAACCCTAGCCTCAGGTGCCTCTCAGAGCCCCGCTGGCCTCTGCAAGCAGGGCTCAGAGCTTTTATTGCTGCTAAAAATGCGCAGGAATGTTGGGAAACCAACTCAGCCATACTGAGCTGGGGGTGGGCTGAGAGGGGCCTCAGTCCTGCTAGGAATTCTCCAGGCCAGCCCCTCTCCTTTGACCTGGCAAATAGGGCCACACTCATCCTCTCCTGCCCAGGAGGGCTGTGGCTTGGGCTCCAAGACAGGACAGCGGCAACAGGACAGCAGGTCCCCAGCATACAGCAGATGCCCAGTCCAGGACATCTCCCAGCCTGGCACTCGCTGCTCAGCCCCCGAGAGAGAGGCTCGTCTTCATTGGCATTTCCGGAGCTGCTGGGCGCCAGGGTGGGGGCTGGGGGCTGGCACTGAACACAGCTCCACAGCCAATTGCTCACAAATCCACCCTCCACATCTGCTTCAAAATAACTTAATTAGCCTGGAAGATCTGCTGGCAGCCTGCCAGGGAGGGGCCCCAGAGGAGGAGCCCACAGAGCCTCCTGACAGGCCCCCCACACTGCAAGAAGCACCCTGATAGGAGCACAAGAGACCCTCCCTCTCTGAGGAATGTGCCCCTCCCTCATCAAAGAGACCTGCCCCACCATGGGTCTGTGTGTTGGGACTATATAGCCCCATTGAACTGATGAGGAAACTGAGGCTCAGGTGGCACCAGATGGCCCAGCAGATTAGACAGGATCACTCTGCAGTGCTCAGGTGGGAGGGACTCTTCACAGACTTGAACAAGGGGATGCCAATAGGGGGCAGAGGGCTCAGCCCTCCAGAGGTTGGCAGGGGTCCAACTGTCCTCCCCAGGGGAAAGAAATTGAGGTGTCAACCCCTTACAGCCCTGCCAGTGAGATCCGAAGTGGACCTCAGGAGGGACTTCAGGCAGTGGGTAGGGACTAAAGGAGAGTCTGGGCCACGAGGACACATTCTAGGGAAGCTGGGGCCACCACACCCAGTGCTCAGCATCCTTGCCCCTCGAGAGCCTGACCAGAGCTGGGTCTTCGATAAGATGGGGTCCAGGACTTCCCCTTCCTGACCACTTTCAGGGACATCATGAATCCAGGCCTAGAGATGGCCCAGGGCTTGGAACTTGGTGGTCAGAGAGGCACCTTGGGGCTCAGGCGGGAGGGAGGCAACCACTACCCGCCAAATGCTTCCTCACTCTCCTCCGCCAGCTGCTGAGCAGGGTTCTGGCCAGGCCCCCTGGGGGAAGAGGGTGTGTGTGCTTGTGCGTCACTCAGAGGCCTGAGAACACCCAGCCCATGGGAGCGCTGCCCCACGCTGCCCGGTCCAAGGCTGAATTCACCACCTCCCTGTCTGTTCCCTCGCGCCTTGGAGGACGTCCTGAACCCAGGCAACCCGGGTTTCCCACACCAGACATGTCTCCACCTCGGCCACATCTGCTCTCCCACTCTGTCCTCCCAGGCCCCTCCCAAACATTCCACCCAATGCAGGGAATTCGTGCACCTCCCAACCCCAGCCCACCTGAATCTCAGCATCGTCAGCATCCCTCAGGACTGCACCTAGTCCTTGACACCAGTGTCCCTACTCTGTGTACTCCCTGCCACAACCCCCTCCCACATACCCACATGCACAGACACACACACAGACACACAGACATACACACATCAACACTCACATACAGATCCGTGTTTGTAGACACACACATATATACACATGCATACACACATGAGCATACATACCAGCTGTCAAGGGGATCTTTCTAGAACTCAAATAAGACTTGGCTGCACCCCCTTTTGCCCTCCATGACCTGACATGAGAAGCCACTGGGCCTGGCCTGCTCGCCTCACTGAGAACCCAGCAGCAGAGTGATTTATAACAGATTCGGGAGTCAGCCAGGTGGGGCTGAATCCTGGGTGGGCCACTGGGCCACTGTGTGACTTTGGATGAGCCACAGCACCTTTCTGGGCTCTTTCCTCATCTGAGAAGCAAGAGTGCTAACAGCTTCAGTGCTGAGACGAGGTGCGCTGGGTGCGTGCACCATGCTCCTGCTCAGCCTGGCTGCACCCGCCTGCCTCCCAGCACTCACCTGGACACTGCCAGTCTCCTCAGGCTCCCAGTCAGCCCTTCCTCTGGGCTCCAACCCTCCCTCAGCCCCTGGTTCTACACTTGTCTATGTTCTGGTCTGTCTACCTGTGAGCATCACACATGGGACCCGGGACAGGTGCTAATTAAGTCTGATGAATGAATGAATGCATGAATGAAGGAAGCACAAATCCCTGCAGATGGACAGGTGGGGACATGGTTGCAGGGGGATGTTCACCAGACATACCACACACATAGGCACGCTGCACACAATGTGCCCTCTTTGCTGTCTGTGGTCCCAAGAGTCAGAGGAGCCTGGGGCTCCTTCACTGAGGAGTCCCTTCCACACCCTCCCGGCACAGCCCAACTTAGCCTGAGCCTGAGAAGCAAGCACAGGATCTGATTTTTGAGGCTCCAGGAGGGTGTGGGTCCTGCCTAGAATACGCAGCATCTCCAAGCCACACGGGCCTGCAGTGGGTACCCTCGAGGCCCCAAGGCTGGCCAGCAGGGCGGCCTGCAGGGGCAGCAGAGTCGCAGGCTGCCGGCTGCCAGCTGGCAGCTGGGGTGTGCCTGGGTCTGGCAGTGCCGCTAAACGCCCACTTCACCAGCCGTTAGCTTCCAGGGTCTGCCCACGAGCTAGCATACATGCTGGGTCCAGGCAGCCCCAGAGTGTCCTGCCAGAAAGAGGCAGGACACCTTCTGGGAGGGTGGCCTGGGAGAAGTGGGGAGGGGACGGAAGGGGCTGGGCCAGCCTCTACTTCCCATCCCCCCAGGGGAGGACAGGGGGCTGGAGACCAGGGCCACCAGGGCAGTGTGACCTGGAATGAGCCGCAGACCTTTCACAGCCTCAGGTGAGACTGTTCACAATGAAGGGGAGGGCCAGGCAGGAGGTCCTAGGGCCAACTGGGCGCTGACCACCCAGCGCTGAGAATTCCTGTCATCCTAAGAGGGGAGGTGTGAGGAGATCTATGGCCACAAGAGGGCGCCTGAGCTTCACCCCGCAGGGAGCCAACTCCTGGTAAGCCTCAGGACCTGCCAAGGGGCTGCTGAGCACACTTTGGGGTGGTGCATACTAACTGTCCCCATCCCCAACCAAAATCCTTATGCACACTTTGTTTCTCTTCATTCAGTGGCAACACTGCCTGGCTTCCATAAATGTCTGCTAAATAAACATGAATGAATGAACTGCATGAGGTAGTAGAATTATTATGTATTTTATATGTAAGTTAAGTAGCTCAGAGATGTTCAGGGATTTGCTTGGGTCACACAGCTAGTGGCATGGGCAGGGTTGTTCCCCCAGTTCTTGCTTTGGAAAAGATGCTAAAAGAAACTCAGGGAGGTTACCAGCACTCGAGTGCTTAGAGCAGAGGCAAAACCCTGGCCCTGGCCCCTCCAGGACCCATCTGGCACAGAGCCCAGGCCCCTCTCTGGGCAGCACTGAGTGGTGATAGCAATTAATAAGAAGTTACCACAAGCTGGAGACCTTTGATCCTAGTGACTCTAGAGGCTGAGGAAGGAAAGATTGAAAGTTCAAGGACAGTCTGGTAACTTTTGAGATCTTGTCTCAAAATACAAAATAAAAAGGGCCAGGGGTGTAACTCAGTAGTAGTAAAGTACTCCTGGGTTAAATTTCCAGTTTAAAAAAATATTAAAAAGTCACCACAAGCCACAAGGGCCTTCACATGTGCCCATGAGCATCATTACCCTCTGACTTATGAAGACGGAAGAAGGCATAAGGAAGGTTAAGAACTCACCCAAGGCAACACGGCATCCAGTGAGACCACTTTGGTCCCAGAATGCACCCTTCCCGAGTTGGACTTTGTTTCCATGAGGAAGCTCCTGGCCTCCTCCCCCAGTGTCCACCCAGCAGGGTTTCCCACCAGCTCAGATTCCCAGAGATCTCACCCGGAGGATTCATTCAAGGCAGAGGGTTCATTCAAGGCAGAGGATTCATTCAGAGCAGAGGTGGCACTAGGGCCTGTGAACACAGGCTCGTGATCAGCAACGCAATCCCATTGCCACCCCAAGACTGCCATCCAGAAGTCAGAAGTAGGGGGACCCAATGGCAGGACACGGCCCATCAGCCTCAGCCCCGCCCTCCCCTCCCACCAGCCCATCACCTGACCTGGGGCCTGGGCCAGACTTCACCCTAGGAGTTCCCAGTACCTGCTGACGGACAGTGCTCCCCTGCTTCTGGGTTGTGGGGTCCTCTAGCAACCCTGCCCCTTCTGCCCTCGGTCAGGCTGCCCCACCATCCTCCCACATCCTAGACATGACCTCACTCTGAACTCCTGTCCCTTCTTTCCTTCCTCCCAACCTTGTACTCTCTCTTTCCCACCCAGTCCTTCACTCCAACCCCATCACAGGGCCTTGCTCCTCCTCCGAGGGCCACTTCCCTGTCTCCAGCCTGGACCTCAAGGGATCTTTTGCACCCACAGTCTTGGGCTGGCTCCCAAAATGTCCCACCCTGTTTCCCCAAAACCCAACCATGGACTCTGCCCTTCCTCCCTCCTCACCTCTGCATTCGCTTCTTGGGAGCAACATTTTAAACCCCTCCCTTACACCACCGAGCCCCCGCCAGGCACATTCTTCTCTCTTTGGAGACACTTCTCCAAGTACCACCCTGGGCCCCATCTCCTGTCACCTGCCATTGCTTCCTCAGCCCCCTCCAGATGGCTCTGACCAAGCCACTCATGACAGCCTGGCTAAATCCAGCAGTCTGACCAAGGCCCAGGAAGCTCTCAGTGACAGGAAGTGCCTAGCTTCTCCTGGAGGCTGCCACCGTTTCTGAACCTCTAAAAGGCGGCTGTTGGGAACATCCGGGCCCTGGGAGTGCTACGGCAGGCCCCTCACTCAGCCTTTTTGTACAGTATCAGTCAAAACAGCATTGATTTATAACCCTGCGTGTTTGGCATAAATGCACCATTTTTCAAGAGCCAAAATAAAACCAAGAAACAAAAGACCCAAGAGTTTTTAAGATCCCTGAAGGGTCGGTTAGGGTGAAATAGCACCTACCCCTGGAACTCTGCCCAACCCCAGGCTGGCAGCTCGGGTGAGAGCACTGTAGGAGCTCCCCAAGGCACATGCTGGGGCAGCTGCCCCACCCCTCCTGGGCCTGTGGGGAGGAGGGACAGGACCTTGGCCACCCAGCTGTGTGCATCCAGCAAGCCCAGGCCCCACTTGGACCTGCAGTGTCTTCATCTACAGCTGAGGTTTCTGTGTATTTCTCAGGCAGGTAAGTTCAGGTCCTTAGGTGGGGGCTGAAGATGGAGTGCAGCCCTTTGTCATCCCCTGGGCACAGATCCCAGGACTGGATCTCTGTAACTGTGGTTTCAGGAAGAGTGGTTGGAAGTGACCCTGAGGCAGCTCCTTCCTTCTTGCTTAGACAAGAGGCAAGGGGGAGGCTGGCTTTAGTCTCTGCCATTGCTGAGCTAACTAGCCCTCATCACCCCACTCTCCAGATGAAAAGACTGAGACCCAAATCCAAGACCCAGAATCCTAACTTCCTTCAGTGCCCATGACCCAGCCCAGCCCTGCCTACTCTGCCCTGCATGGGGAGGTCACATCCCTGCCTGTGGCCCTGTCTGCTCTCTCCATGTCCTACTGCCTGACAGAGAAGATCTTGGAGCCAGCAAATCTAGTCTACGCTTACAGCTGGATAGCAGGAAGAAACCTGTATCCTTTCTCTGAGCCTCAGTCTGCTTATCTATAAAATGGGGTGGTGATGGCAGCTGTCTCTGGGGGCCTTGGGCATCTACATACTTAAATAAGGTAACTCACGTACAACACAGGCACAGTGCCTGGCACGGAGCAAGGGCCCTATCAAATCTAGATTGTCTGGATCCTCAGGATCCATTCATGAGATGGGGTCTGTTAGCCCCAGTAAGCCCAGACCCAAACATTTAACCACTTGCCCAAAGTCACAGAGCTCTGGAGCAGGGGGAGCAGAGCGGGGACTCAGACTAGGTCTGCAGTGGCTCCGAAGAGTTGAGATGGAAGGGGAGTAAATCAGCTGAAGCCAGCAGCAGGGGAAACAGGGTGAAGGGAATAGAAGGGAGGGAGGGGCCGCAGGTGGAGGGGGCGTCTGGGCAGAGGTGAGGAAGGTACAGGCAGCTGCCTCGGGCAGAGGGCCAGTGCCCATGGGGTCAGTGTGGGCAGTGCTGGCCGCTGTGGTACCCTCACCCTTCCTCTGTTCCCAGTGACCTTGCCTCTGCCTGCCAAGCCACTGGCATCCTAATGAGGTGCTGTGGGCAGAGGTTTGGGATGACACTCCCACGTGACATAGGCTCAGCAGAGCCTCTGGACACTAGGGCTGGAACCAGGGTTCTGCCTCCCCCATTGGTGGCCAGCAGTGCCCCCAGGGACTCAATTTTGGGTCATAGGAGTATGAGGTGGGCATGAGCCCTGAGCAGCCAACAGTCCTAGATGACCTCCAACCAGCCCTGGTGACCTGGGGCACCTGCAAGGTGGTGAAGCCCACCCACAGCCACCAGGCCCCCTGCACCGCCCACAGGCTCCACCCATTCCTTCTGAGGCCCCAACAGCTGGGAATTCCTGGGCCATGACAAAGTCCAAGGGCAGGGGCCTGGGAACCTGGCCTGGCAGCCCAGGCTGGTAGAGCTCTCACCGCGAGCTGGCCGGGAGGCGCAGGGTGGGTGCATGGCTCTGGGCTCTGGGACTCAGATTCTCCTCCCAGCCAGAGGATCTCAGGATCTGAATTCCCAGAAGCCAAGGGTTGGCAGGAACCTCGGGCTGTGGTTTCCTTCTCCTGGAATCGCTGGCAAGAGGTGTGAAAATGTAGACCCGGGGCTCCCAGCTCGCCAGCTCCCGAAGCTCGGGGTCCTAGGCATCTGCTCATTAAAAGCAGCTGGACACATGCCATCGAGGGGCTTCCCACCACTTCCTGCTGTCCAGAGACAAATGCCCAGAGACGGCTGAGCTTCCCCAAACCCCTGCCGCTCCACCTCGTGGAGCACGGGGTTCTGGCGCTCAGCCCATCAGCAAATCCTCATAGAATTCTCCACCAGCTCCCGCCCGGGCCCTCCAGCCGAGGATGCCATGGCCCCTGCCACTTCAGACTTCCCTCCCGCCCAAGACAGGAGCCTGGTTTGTTTTCCTCTTTTTGATAAAGGTGCAAATTTACATACAGTGACGTGCAGTATTCTGGAGTGAACCTGGGTGTGCGGCTGCCTGTAGCCTCCCTGTCTTCTTCACCCCGGAGCGTTCCCGAAGACACCTGCGCTGGCCTCCCTGTCCCCATCGTTCTGACCTCTGTCTTCCGGGGTTGGGTGTGAGAGGCCAGTTTCTAGGGTGATCTTTTGTGCTCGTCAGGCCCCTGGACTGTGGCTCCACAGGGATGGCAGCAGGGCCCCTCTTGGACGCTGGAACCACCAGGCACAGAGCTGGTGCTGGAGAGACTGTGGGAGCAATAGGAAGGCTAGAAGGTGTGCACCCGCTCCAGGAGTGCCCCCCGGGGAAGGGCCCAGGCTCTTCGGCCTAGTGTTCAGGGTCCCCTCCGGACACTCCCTTTCCCCATTTCTCTTTCAGTCCTGACCTACAGAGACCACACTGGATCCGCGCACCTACCTACCCCAGCCGCCCCCAGCCCCAAGCTCACGACCCGCTTCCTGCTCTGTCCCCCAACCCCATACATTGCCTCCCAAGGTTGCACGTCCTCCTGGAGTTCTGGACTCCAACATCCTGAGGACAGAGTGCCACTGCAGCCTCTCTCGCCCCAGGAAGCTACTGTGACTTCTCTGCCTCATGACTTCTCTTGACCCCATCCACTTCACAGACCCGGGCTTGGATAAGTCAGCACAGTGACCTGGAGTCACATATTCAGATGAGCAAGGAGCCAGGAGATTCACTGTGCCATGCAGCCACACACGCACATGTGTGACCTTGGGGCAGCCCCTTCCCTATAGAATGATACCATCCGGCTTGGCAGTGGATTCTGTGGGCTCCTTGGGCTCTCATGTCTCCTGCAGGTATAAATAAATATTTGTTAGGTCAACAGCTGGCCCCAAAAAGTGAGGTGTCGTCAGAGGTGGGATCACTGAAGGCATCTGCTGGAGGTGTTCAGATGCAGGAGTCCAAGTGGCATCAGAGTGCTGGCTGCTGAGCAGTTCCTGGGTAACACCTGGGTCTCAACTCTCTCCTCTGTAAGATGGACGGCATAGCCGGCTGGCAAGACAAAGAGAGCATGCACAGAAGCAGGTGCAAGAGTGCTTGGCATGTACCAGGTGCCCAGTGTGTAGAGTTTAGCTCCTGTTGGCCCTCTAGTGCCCAGGGTGGCTCAGCAAAGCCCTGGAGTCAATGCCCAGGATCAGAGGGCGGAGAAAAGTGGGGCAGCAGTGTCTGTGTCCAGCCACCAGAGGGCGCTAGGATGCAGCCGACTCTGCCCAAGTGCAGCCTGGCTTCCCTGACAGCCTGCCCAGAGACCATTCTTACCAGGACAGCACCAGCAGAGGATAGTCCCTCTGTACAGTGAAGACAGAGTTTGGCTCCCTATACAAGGGAGACCACATTAGTCTGACATTCTCATTTCTATCTTACTCTGTGACCAACAGCAGCCCAGAAGACACTGAGACCTTCCCACCAGAAAATTAGACCCATTTAACAGATGGGGAAACTGAGGCCCAAAAGGAGAAGCTGGCCCTAAGTCATGAAGTAAATTTTGGCCTCCCCACTCAGACTACTTTCTTGGACCCCCCTCCCCCAATAAACATCTGTGGTGTTATCCCAGAGCAAGACTGGGGAGCCAGCCCCTCTGCCCATCTCCAGGGCTCCTTGGCTGGGAGGAGAAGAGAATGCAAGTCTAATGGGGGAGGCCTCAAGTATGGGGACAGAGAGAGGAGTTCTGGGGTGTACAGAGAGGGACAGAGACAAAGAAATGGGCGGAGGAGACAGGAGCATGGAAAAGAGAGGGAGGTGGGAGAGATCAAAGAGATCTAGAAGTAGATGGGAGGGAGAGACAGAACCTGGGAGAGGGCTGAGGGGCGAGACAGCCTTGAGAGGCAGAGGCAGGGGACTGGGACTGGAGAAGGGGACAGATCCGAAAGGCAGGGACAGCCTTGAAGAGAGGCAGACAAGTAAGAAGCCAGGGTGCTGGGAAATAGACTCAGATAAAAAGAGAGCTGGTGCTGCAGAGGAGAGGCTGCCCCTGCCACAGGCCACCCAGGGCTTCACTGTGGACTGGAGAAGCTGGGAGCACAGCTCTGCCCTAGCTCTGCCCTCTCCCCTCTGCCACACCTGCTTCAGCAGGCTTGTGGGCCAGACACCCCTCTAGGGGATGGCGGTGGAGCTGGAATCCCTGGAGCACCTAAAGCAGACGGGCAGGGTCCCCAGGGCCATGTTGCTAGGAGATGAGGCCACAGGGCCCCAGCCTGACTCCTGAGCCTTCCCCAGGGTGGGGCTTGCAGTTCACTTGGGGCTCAGGCTGCTCCAGCTCCCACCTCTCAGTCCTGCCAGGCCCCTGCCCTGAATCCTGGGGAGCCAAGAAGCAGTAAAGGCAGAGAGAATTCATATGGAGCAAGTGCCAGCTGTTTGCCAGGCCTCAGCAGCTCCTGGCACTCTGTCCTGTCCCAGGTCAAGGGGCCTGGTGTATTCCCAAGAAACATTTAACCCTCAGATTTGGGTTAAACGGAACCAAGGAGGCCTGGTTCAAATTTCAGCCTGCTCTTTTCCAGGTGTGTGACCTTGGGAAAGTCACTTTCCCCCTCTGAGTCTAGCAACTTCATCTTTAAACAAGGATAGAATTGTTTCATAGACTTGGTCAGAGGAGGGAGGGCATGCTGGGGTGCTATGGGGACAGGGGAGACTGGTTTTAAACCTGTCCCTGTCCCTGAGCATGCGGGGGCTGCAGTTGGAAGCACCTCCCTGCCCTTCCTCAGCCACCAACTCAACCCTGTCCTGGCCTCCCTTTGAGGCCATCAGTTCACAGCAGACTCTAGGGAAGGGGCTGCCCAACCCCCTTCGTAGGCACTTAGAGAAAATGAGAGGCAAAGCCTGGGAGAGGGTCAGCCCATGTCCCCGTGTCCCTGTGTGCTGCTTGGGGGCTTCTGGCTAGAGCACATTATCTACCAGGCTGGGTTTCAAGCACCTCAACAAACCCTGTGACCTCCTCCCAAGGGCTCACAGCACCAGGATGACCATTGTCGCCAATATACAGATGAAGACATGGATGCTTGGGCTGTGTCTCCACCCTGGTCTCCACAACCAGGAATGTAGGAGATGGGGTTTGGACCAGACTGGCAGCTTGGTTCAGAAGCACTTTCCTGCTTCTGGCTCTTAACCTCCAGATCCCTAAGCCTGTAAAAACCCAGAGATTCCCCTCAGGTGGAGGGCCAGAGCAGGGCCCCTCCCTGGTGCCCTGCCAGCTCCTGGCCTGGCTTGGCAGGGCCATGAGAGGCTTTGAGGGCAGCGGGAGGCTGAGCTGAGGCCAGGCTGGAGCCTGATTTACTGTCTGAGCTGCCTGTGGCTGGGTGCTCCAGGCAGGCTGTAAATCTCTGCTACAGCCCACAGGCTGCAGTGGGCAGCGCCAAGAAGCTGCAGAGCATGCCACCAGGGGCAGAGCCTTCCCTCACCTGGCCCTCGGGCTGCCTCTTAGAAGAGATCTATGAACTGCTCCCAGCTAAAGCCTGGTGTCCCCACCATCCTCTGGGGCTCATGGACACATGGTTATGTACAGGGGTTCCAGCCCAATGCCCCTGACCAGGCCCACTCTGTACCTGTGTCTACCTTCACATCCCCTGGGGCCTCAGCAGGGTCAGTAGAGGCAGGATATAGGGTAGGGGCTACTATTGACAGCTGTGCAGGGGCCACTCCAACCTCAGTGCCTTCTAAGCCAGTCCCATGGCTATGTAAAGACACCTGAGGTCAAAGCCAGCCCTCTCCCACCCAGGCCTCAAGAACCCCTGGCCTGGGGTTCCCTGGCCTGTCACTTAAAACTTAAAGAGATGAAAGTGGCCAGCCTGGCACCAGGCACTCAGGGCAGCCCCTTCCAGATGCCAGCTCCCGTCCATCCTTCTCGTACTGCCCGTGAATGCTAGGTACAGGCAGGCTGGTCTCTGTCCACTTTCTGGGGCCCCTGGCCCTTTGCCAAAACCTCCCTGCCTCAACTGGGCAGCTGAAAGGAGAGAGAGAAAACCAGAGGGCAGGGGTGGCATTATATGTCTGGTGGCCTGTCTCAGGGTAGTTTCCTGTCAGCTGTGGGATGCACGTCTATCCACATCAGCCCCCCTCCCTGGGAGTGCAGCCCCTTGACTCCTGGATTCACCCGCCACTCCTCCATCCCTCCACACCCTCCCAAACGAATTCAAATCCTGATTCAGGCCCTCTCTAGCATCACGTGACACTGAGCAGGTCACAGGGCTGTGTGTGACTGAGGTAAGTCTGGAGGAGCATCTGAGGTGCAGTTATGGCCCGGGGATGTATGGGGGCTTGGGTTTCACACTGTGCAAGATCCCAGGACAGCGTGGGAGGGCGTGACCAGGCCAGGCTGATGTGCAGGTGCTCACATGTGTGCCTGTGTGTGTAGGTGTGCGCACACACGCACACAGGCATCTATCTGTGTAGTCAAGTGTGCTGGAGCACACACCTAAGGGCACATGCACAAACATGGACATGCAACAGACCTTCCTGGCTGCTCTGAGCCCTGCCTCCCTCACACTCCCTCTGCCTCCGTCCCTCCTCCTCAGGCTCTGCACTGCTTCCTTCTTCCTCCTAGGCCCAGCAGCTGGGTATCCAGACAGTGGGGCGGGAGGCAGGGGTGAGTGGGAGCTGAAAACACAGCTTACAAGGACCCTCTAATCCTTAGTGTCCACTTAACCCCAGGCCCCTGGTGGACACAACCCCTGCCTGCTCTCAGCTGGTCTGGAGGCACATGGCCAAGGGCTAATGGTATCCCCAGCAAGCACCACCCAGGTTCATTAGGAGCAGTAAACCCCAAATCCTCGTGGGGATTGGGAAGGACACTTCTCCATCAATGAGGCTTCCCTACTCATTATCCCTTGATCCTCGCAGTTTCCTGGGAAGTGGGGCTTTTAATTTGACAGTTTGGGACACTGAGGCTCGGGGGGGGGGTCTCCTTGAGGCCACCCCAGCAGATCAGCAGCAGAGCTGGCTTAGCTCAGTTCCATCCCACACGTGGGGCTACGGGAACCGGATGCCCTGGGTGCTCTCTGGTGAAGGCCCAGGATCCTAGCGCTCTGGCATCTTGGGGTTCCTCTGCCAGGGCTCTGCTTGGTTCCCAGGCCCCAACCTCTGGCGCTGTCTGCTTTCCTCATAGCTGCCTTCACCGCCCTCAGGCTCCTGTCTGATCTTCTTCCTTCACAGGCTCTGCCTGTCCATACTCTGGGATAAGGGGTCTGCTGAAGCCACCTTGGTGGCATCCGGTCTGGATGCTGTGCCACCACATTTTTCCTTTGCAGAGCCAGCCAGGCTCATTTGCTATGCAGCAGTCAGGCTGAGGATCAGAGCAGTCCTGCCAAAGCTTCACTGTCCAGTGTCCCCCTCCCACAGACCACACACTCCGGGGTGGGGGATGGGGGTATGCCTGCCTTCCCACCCCACTCTATTGTCCAACGCCACCAGCCTGACTCCTCCGGTTCTATATCTAAATTTCACTGCATCTTCACTCAGAGCATCTTCCCTGACTACCTACCAAACTGAATGTCCCTGTTATTCCTCTCCAAGCCATCTCCCAGCCCTCGTAGGTCTCTGCATGTCTTCTTCGGCTTCATATTGGTCTGCCCCACCAGACACTAAGTTTCAGCATGAAGCAGAGACGTGTGTGTGCACGCAGGTCCAAATGGGCCACGGAGATGCCAGGCACAGAGTAGGTTTCTGGAAAAACTTGGTTTAATGAATGAGGGGTGGAGAGAGGAACAAGCAAGGTGTACTTTTAATACACAAATGAAGAGCCAGGATAGGGGTGGGTGCCCCCTGGAAGCTGGCTGCCACTGACAGCCGCCCTCTTTAATTCCCTTGGTTCTGAAGGAGGAAGCTTAGACCCAGATGGCAGAGATGTGCACAGGGCCCCACAGCAGGTTTGGGCCAGGGCCAGGGTAACACAGTAGAGTCTACATAGACCCAGGGGACAGGGTCCTTCTCTCCTGGAAGGCCTAGAAGGAGGAGAGACCCCCATCCACACACACACCAAAGTATGAACAATAAACCAGGCTGCTTCCGCCAGATGTGGGCAGGTACCTCAGCCTCAGGGAGCCTGCCGAGACTGCAGCCCTAGCCAACACCTTGGCTGCTCCAGGGACCCTGAGCCAGAACCAGCCAGCTGAGTCAATTCCAGCTTCCTGATCCAGAGAAGCCGCTGGGCCAGATCATCAGTGTTGATTGCTTCAAGCCACAGTGTTTTAGGGTGAGAGCAATAAGTAACAAACACACCACTCCTCACCCACCCTTGCCGCCTGCCCCACTGGCCTAATGGAAGGGCCCACCCAGGTTGATGTCTCCAGTGTCAGACTTAGCCCCCTCCCCTGATGCAATTTGAAAGTGTCCCTTGAAGTTCATAAAATGAAACTTCTTAAAATGTCTTTGTGGTGACGGAGATGGAACTCGGGGCCCTGACATGTTGAGCAAACGCTCTGTCACTGAGCCACATCCTCAGTTTCGGAAACTTAATCCCCAAAGGAAGCATTAACTGGCAGGTCCTTTAAGAGATGAGGCCAGCTTTCAGGAACCAAGGCACAGGTGAATGCTGTGGGCTGGTTATCTTAGAAGTTCCTGACAGAAGGAGGGGCTTGCCCCCTCCCCCTTGCTCTCTCCAGCATACCTATGATCCTCCTGCCTCAGCCTCCTGAGCAGCTGGGATTACAAGTGCGTGCCACCATGCCTAGCCTGAGAGAAGGACTCTAAAAATACATCGGATCATGTTCCTGCTCCATAATCTTTCATGGCTCCCTGTGGCCTACAGGGTAAGGTTCAAGTCCTTTGGGCTGATATTGTCCTCCAGCTAGCTCTCCAGCCTCCTCTCCGGCTTTTCTTTGTCTCAGCTCTAATTCTCCACTGAGACTGAGCCCTTCCCGGGTCTCTGAATGCCAGAGGTCCATGGCTCCAGCTTGGCTCACCCTCTTCTCTCTGCCTGGATTCCCCTCCCTTTAATTGCCTGGAAAACTTCTAACCTGTCCAGATTCTGCCCTTCTACTCTGCCATGAAGAGCTGATCTCAGCACCATTGTGTCTTGTTGGGTTACAATGATCGGTTTCCACAATGGTCTTGTCCCCTGCTAGACTGATGTGAGAAAACAGTTTGGGTCTTTCGCCTCTGTTCCTGGCACTGCACTTTGTGGACAGCATAGTGTCCATACAACTCCTCAAGGTTGGCCTTGAAAGTCAATGCATTGAAATCCCACTTGGGATGGATAAGTTGCTACAAGGTATGACAGATGCCCTGAGTTTCCAAACAGTAGATGGGACATGAGTTAACTGAGCTTGATTATTGATTTGTGTCAATCTAGATGCAGAGTTTTCTTGGAGATCATCCAGTAAGTAGATGAAGGACTTCAGGTCTGGAGAAATCAAGTAATTTGCCCACGTCAGTTTGTGTAAAAAACTTTCATGAACATCTGGGCTCAGAGATGTTCTCTGCCTTCCTGAAGGGCTTGGAGCCCTTGCCTTGCCCCAGCACTAATTGCCCTCAAAGTCTGTGTCTTTTGAGTTTTTGTGTGTTTTTATAATTTTCCTTTCTCAGCAGATTGCTGCACTAGTATACCTGCTCCCCGCCTGCTTTACTCTCCTAGTGTTGTTTCTGGTCCACTGAAGGCAGGTAAAGCAGATGACCAAGCTCAAGGGAGCCACAGGGAAAGGAAGAGTTGGGATTCCAGGCTGAGATCAGGAAGGCCTGTTTAATGGCAAGTGTGGCTACTTCAATATGGAGTATGCAGTGGCCCCTGCTCCCTACCTCCGCAGTGCCTCTTGCCATTTGTTGTGCTCCAGGGAGGAGAGATGGGCTGGGGTGGTTCCAGCGGGGTAAGATGTGCTCCCATAACAGGGAGGTCCTCCAGGCAGCCACCCATCCTGGACCAGTGACTCCACAGGGGCACAGGAAGGGGCAGACTGGAACCATGGGTTCCATCCCCCCACACCCCTACTTGAGGCACAGTGCCTGGTTCCAGGAAAAAGGACCATGGTGGGGGTGGAGGAGCTCAGGCAGCGGTATCCTGGGGACAGGAGTCGGGGGAAGGAAGTAAGGGGCATGGATTCTAGTCCCAGCTCCACTATTATTAGCTGGCCGTTAACATCAAGGAGCAGCCAACTGAGCTCTCTGGGAAAAAGTTCCAGAATCTATAAAATGAGGGGATTCCCTAGAGCATGGTGCTGTAGGAAAGACAGAAATAATCTGTATGTAGAAAGTTAGCAAATTCTAACAGGCCACACAAGGGATGGGATCTTCCTGATCACCTTCTGTATGCCAGGCAGGGTTCTGGGAACTGGGGATAGGGCTGCAAACACAAAGCCTGTTCTCATAGGGCTATGACAGGGACAGAGACACACAGTGAGTGACAATGGATCAAGTGATGGAGAAGACAGACGGGCAAAGCTCAGCTGCCACCAGTGGCCAAAGCTGTGAGGAATTGTTTCTCACTCACACTACCTGTCCTTTGGGGCACCTCTAGGCTCTGCTCCATGTTGCCCTCACCTGGGGACCCAGGCTGAAGGAGTTCCATCTCCAATTCCCACAAAAGAAAATTATTGGGAAATTGCACGTATGTTCCCAAATCTTCCTGCTGTGGCCCTGGAAGTGACCTGTTGACACACAGTGGCTGCGGGAAGCGGTACTGCTTGTGGGTAAATGCACACTTCCCAGAGCCAGATAGTTTGAGGCCTCTACAGCAGTGTGACCTTGGACAAGCTACTTCATCTCTCTGGGCCTCAGTTTACCCATCTGTGAATTTGGAGTAACTACCTCCAGGGTCATGGTGGTGGCAAGTGCTCTGAGCAGCTCCTGAGATTTGTGAGCTCTAGAAAGGCATTATCCCTCTACCCTCCGCCTCTGCCTGGGCATCCCCCCATCCCCCTATTCCCCTTTCCAGGTCTCCTCCAGCCCCCATCTTTAAGATGTCAGTTCTGGGTCTTATCTTCCTTCTCTTGAGTCCCAGAGCTGGAGAGATCAGAGCCCCTCTCCACCCCTCTGAGCCTTGGCTTCTGCATCTGCTAAATGGGACCAACCCTCCCCACCAACCCTGGCTGGGTGTGAGGCTCTGCGCTCACAGGAAGCACAACCCCTCCCTAGGGCCTGGCTGGCAGGTGGCACCAGGTGGATTTCCAGCCGCCAGTGCTCTCCTCCCCACAGGGGGCTGGGAAACTGTGTCCCTCCTGCAGTCTCCCATCCCAGGCCAGCTCTGGCAGCCAAGAGCTGGCGCCTCACCCAGGAGGGGAGAGCAGCTGGGGAGAGGGTGGGAGAATTCCTCCCGCTGCTGGATTTGTAAAACAATTGATTAAAGACAATGCAATTAATTATTCTTTGATGAAATAGTGGAAATTACCCAAGAAAATGAAGATTTCGGCAGCAGAACATTAAACCCCTCTAATTATGTCATTTCTGAAAAGGGGGAAGAGGGATAAAGAAGATGGAATTGGCGGGATAGGGGGAGTAAAAGAAGTTTAAAAATAGATGGAGTGACCCTGGGGCTCCATGCAGGCTGTGGAGAGGAAGGGTGGATGAGCCACCTCCCCAGGGCTCCACTACATTTTTCCAAAGGAAAACTGAGATAACAGAGCTCTCTGTGGGGGGCCGGAAGCAGCCTGGAGGACCAGACACTGGGATACGTGCCTTGGGTGCATTAGCTCATTATCCTCTCACTGAATCTGGATTCCCTTTTTAGATATGAGAGAAGAAAGCTCAGAGAGGTGCAGTGACTTACCCAAGGATGCACAGTTACTGGTCAGTGGAGACGAGATTGAGCTCAGGTCTGAACTGACCTGAGGGTCTGACTCCAGAACTCAGACTTTTTCCACCCTACGTGGGTTGGAATCTGTAGCAGTGAGCATTGCAGATGCCCTTGGCAGAAGCTGCTCTGCCAGCCAGCTCCCCAAGGATCTCAGTGGCCATTAAATCTTGGGCTGGGTGTGGGGGATGGGTAGTTGCCTGGTGCTGACATCTCTGCCAATCCAAATTGGGCCATAAGTCCTATAGGAAGGGATCTTTCTAGCCCTCGGTTCCCTATGATTCTTCTGGATGGGTTTTGTGGGCCAGGAAGGTGTGACAGGTGAACCCTGACATGGACCTGGCCCAAGTATCTCTCCCTGGGACCTCCAGGGACACTTTTGGCCCAGGGTTAGGGAACCAAGAGCCTGCATCCTAACCTGAAGTTAGGAAGTCCCCTGCTTTCCTGGGACTCAATTTCCCTCTCTGCTACAGAGGGAAGATCCGTTGGTCCACTGGAGGATACCAGACACAGCCCGACCCAGTTGCAATAGTGAACTCAGTGCCACGAAGCCAAAACCAACTCTAGAGTGGGTGAGAAGAGGGTCAAGGGGAGTCCCAGAGCCCGTGAAGGAGCGGCTATAGACTCCTGCTTTGGGGGCTGAACTGAAGGAACAAGGAGGGAGCAAGAAAGGACCCTGCAGGGGTCAGTGAAGGGGAAGAGATAACCTTCCCTTGGAAGAAGGGGGTCCTGGAATGGGGTTAAATTACTACTCCTTGGGGACACCATCCCAGGGGCCCAGTTTACTGGAATGGCTGTCACTGGCAGGACCAAATTCAAAGGACCTCTGATTCTTTATCAGTTCTACTAAGGTTCTTTTCACAGCTTGCTTTTTTTGGTTTTCTGTTCCTGGATCATATTTGGGGCAGAGTCCATAATTTTTCTGAACACTCTCATGTATTATCAGTCTCTTTTTTTTTTTTAATATTTTTTTTAATTTTATTTATTTTTTTAGTTGTAGGTGGACAGAATATCTTTATTTTATTTTTATGTGGTGCTGAGGATCGAACCCAGTGCCTCAAGTGTGCTAGGCGAGCACGCTACCACTGCGCCACAATCCCAGCCCCTATCAGTCTCTTTTTTGGTGTGAGTTGAAATTTCCAATCCAATCTAGCATCAAAACTCCAATTTCTCATTCAATCTTTTTTCCTCTCCAGCTCTTTCCCAGGCCAGACTCAGCCTGAGAAACCTGAGACAGGAAGGTGAGGCTGGTCCACCAAGAGGACCAGGGAGAGCTGCTTATGGGACCTGTGAAGCCCCCCCACCCTGCTGGATTCTTCAAACGATATTTCCCTGATGTGGCCAATAATGCCAACAGCTGCGATCTCTCAGCTCCTGCCTCTGGAGGTTTGCACGGCTCAGACTCTAGAGCTTTCCTTGCTTGGCAGGTAGCATCTTCTGTGCAGCTACCTTAGGATGGCTGCTCTGACCCACAGAAGAACCTGGGCTTGCTCCACAGATGGCTCCGAGTCACCAACCCTTCTAGATTCTTCTCAAACCAGGGTCAGGTGCTAGGCGACACAGGCCAACGTTTCCAAGTATTTCTCCTGAAGCACTATGGCCCACAATAATGCAGGTGGAAAGGCACCCCTGCCCCTCCCACCATCCATCAAAGGAATACCTGCGGCCCCCTTCCCCTGGCCCGCCCTTACCCCCTCACCTCCCTTAATGTGGCTTGGAAGTGGGTGACAAGGGCCACAGAACCAGCTTGGGGCCACCATCTTGCAAGGCTAGAACTGTTCTACATGCCAATTTACATTCTTAGCCCAAGAAGCAGTTCCAGATGAGTGAACTCCTGCTTCTCCTGCTAACTAGGGCTCCCTTGGCCACATCTCGATCCTCTCATCTGTCCTGGGCCCGGGCCCAGTACCATCCCTGGGGCAGGACATAGGAGCCTCCTGTCCAGCGGAGCAGCACCTTCACTCCAGCCATGCTCGAGTTCCTGCGTAGAGACTGTGCGTGACCTGGGGAAAGGCAGAGGTCTGAGGGTCTCCAGTCAGCTGGGACCCAAGCCAGGCACCTGACTCACAGGCACGCTCCTTGCATAGCTCAGCAGCCAGCCCTCTTCTATGAGGCAGGGATGAGCTGATTTGAGGCAGGGGCTGTGGAAGGAGAATCCCACCCGCTGGAGGGGCAGCAAGAATCTGGCAGGAACAAAGATGGGAGCCAGATAGACCTGCATGTGAATCCTGGAGCTACCATTGTCTAGCTATGGTTTCTGGACCACCGTTTCTCCCTCTGTGAAATGGGTGTAATGATTCTGAGGCTAGAGGGATCTGGGAAGAACAATTGAGACAAGGGCCTAGCCAGATGTTGACAAAAAGCAGGTTTGTTCCCTCAGGACTCCCCCCTTGAAGAATTCCTCCCTAACTGGGCTCTACCCCAATCCCAGAGACCAATTCCCTGGCTGAACTGTGTCTCAAACTTCTCATTTGTGTCAAGAAGAGGAAGATCGTGATGAGGCCTAGGCCCTGAAAGAGTCCTTAGAACTGGGGGGGAAAGGAGCACTGGGGGTGGGGTGGGGAGGCAAGCCTAACTGGGGAGGGCTGTTCCAACCCGTCTGCTCCCAAAGCCCTCCCACCAGGGATGGTGCTCCAGCCCCTCCCCCAGCTCCCAGCACAGATGGCAGGAAGGAAATGCCAAGGCACTGAGGCAGGGAGGGGCCCTCCTGCCCCCAGCGGCTCAGGCCCTTGCCAAGCTTCCCACAGGAAAAAGAAACAAGCCCCCTCCCCACTCCTGCCTATGGCACTGCCCCTCTGAGAGCCACAGCCCACTGATGCCCTGGTGCCTTGCATCCCGTTGTCATGGTAACCAGGACTAGCTGACGTGCCGACAGGCAGACCAGGAGCCGCTGCCACATGAATCACTTGAACTTGATGTGACAGACACAGGCGGGCAGCCTGCACTGGGTTGGAAGGAGGTGGTGCCCCTGTGGGCAGGGATCCTGGCTGGGCATGGGGAGTTCACACTGAATCCCCCAGCCGTGACTGATTTAGGCGCTCCAGAACCTTGTGAGACCCTAGAGGCCCCACCCCTTGGACCTACCACAGGAGTCCTCTGCAAGCCCCCATTTCTTCATTTATAAAATTGGGAGGATGGACTGGGTGAGAAAGATAGAATAAAATAACAGGCCTGGACTTGCTTTGGGAATTGAGGCATGACAAGAATAGGGCTGCTATGGAAGGCCCTGACGCCCCATCCTCACCCAGACTGGGCCTCAGCTTCATTTCTGCCACTTTCTGGCTTAGCACCAGTCCCGACTTTCCATCCTGTAGCATGGGGCTAATTCTGCCTCCTTCCCTGGATTCAACTTCCCACCTAGTCATATGATAAAAAATGCCCAAACCTATCAATGTACCAAGCGCCAAGTCAAGTGCCAGAGACACAGTGATTGAAGCTGACTTGTTCCCTATTTTTGCTGAGTTGATGTTGGAGTTGGAGGGGGTGCTCAACGCAAGGACACAAAGGACCAAAATAACTCTTGAGGACACTGCCAAGAGCACAAAGGAGGGAGTGGGACTCAGAGTACCTGGGGCAAGGGCTGGTTTTAAGAAAGATGATCAGAGGATGAGATGGTGGCATCTCAGCGGCGACCTCAGAAAGGAGAAGGAGATGGGCTCTCCGCAGGCAACCCTCCTCCTGCAGGAGGAAAGGAGATGGAGCCTTTAACATGCAGGAGGAAGGACCATGGGGCTAGCGAGGGGCAAACAGGCTTGTGTGAGCCTAGTCTCCACGCAAGGGGAAGTGGAAAGTCTTGCCACTTTAAGAAAAGAAGCAGGCTAGGCGCAGTAGTGCACGCCTGTAATCTTAGAGTCTCCGGAGGCTGAGACAGGAGGATCGTGAGTTCAAAGCCAGCCTCAGCAATGGCAAGGCGCTAAGTAACTCAGTGAGACCCTGTCTCTACAAAAAACACAAAATGAGGCTGGAGATGTGGCTCAGTGATCAAGTACCCCTGAGTTCAATCCCCAGTACCCCCAAAAAACAAGAAAAAGAAAAAGAAAAGCAGGATACGTGCGTGTGTGCGTATGCGTGTAGAGAATGCACCTCTGGGGCCAGTTCAGGTAGAAGGCAATTACAGATGTTCCAAACAGAGATGAGGGTGGTGTTCCAAACAGAGATGAGGGTGGTGTGAGCCCAGGGGCTAGCCAAAGAGATGGAGAGAAATGGTCAGATTTGAAATAATTTGGGGAGACAGAATTACGAGGACTCATTCATAGTGTGGACATGGGTGGTGAGGGAAAGGGGAGAGATGGGAGAGCGACACCCCAGGCTGCAGCTGGAGTACCTGGGTGACGAGTGGTGCCTATTTCTAAGAGCGGGAAATCTGAGTGATCTGAGAATCATCTGTAAAAATGAGGCTTGGATCTATGGGACTTAAATTATCTTTAGCTTCCCCACCCCCAGTCCCCAGGAGGCTTCCCAGGTAGCATTGGAAGAAGGGTTTGGTGAGGTCACGTGAAAAAGGATCGCTGTCAGAACCCTGATTTGTAAGTGGCAGAGACACACGACTGAGGCATTCAGAGGCCTGGAAAGGCATTTATTGACTCAAGAATCCAAGGCGTTCACCCAGGGGAATGGCCCTGGAGCTGCTCCACCCTGAGCCCTCCCCAACGCCAGCCCATCCGGTCTGCAGACCTGCCTCTTTCTCACCACTGAGTCCTCTAGAGTCCTTAAAAAGCAGAACCAAATTTTGTTTTTAATTTTTTTCTCTTTTAATAAGGCAAACATGGTCACTTTGGGTCTAAAAATATGAAGAATATGATAATATAGTTTATGAAGAGGCAAAAGACTACCCTTGAAGCATACATATTAAAAAAAAAAAGATTTACTATTCTGAAAACTATTCACACACAAAAGCAATCAAAAGTAATTTGAAACAGGAAAAAGGAAATGTGAAAAAATTCATAATAGCACCCTCTCAGTTTTTATATCCTATAACTTCTAAGAAAGACTGACTTTCTTACATTCTCAGTCCAAAACCTTGGAGAAACACTCTGACTGGTTGGGCTTCAATCACGCACCACCCTTGGGCCAATCCTCTGTGGGCAGGAGTGGCATTCTTGAAGGAACAGGGCAGCTCAGTTATGGCCACAGGGCTGGAGGGAGCTGGGGAGAAAGGAAGGTGCCAAGCAGATAATGCCCCTTATACACCATGTATGTCAACTAAATTCCTGATCCCAGAGATGAGAAGGGGCCATGAAGTCAAGAAAAAGTTTGCAAAAGGTTGAAATTCATAGGTCCAAGAGGGGTAGCCAGGGAAAACTCTGTGGCTCCAAAAGGTATCTAGTGAGAGCTGAGGATTAAAAAAACCTCATCCTAACAGAAGGAAGAAGGCTTCAGGATTTGTGTGTTTAAGTGGCCAGGAGAGCAGTGTCCAGGCCATCAGGAGGCTGAGTGGGGATCTAATTGAGTCCAGCAGTAACATCCAGTCAAAGTTTGAGGAAGACCCTGTATCAGAGGAGTTGGGCCATGTAACCTGCAGATGGGGGTTGAACTGGAGAAGCAGACACACGTGCGGGGTAGTCACTCTTGCTTTCTGAAGAGCTGGCGAGTCTCTTGACACTAGCTGTGTGATGTTGGGCAAGTTAGATTTCAAATCTCAAGCCTCAGCTTGCTCAAATTTAAATGATGAAAGTGTCAATTGAAATAAAGTATACATGAGAGGGCCTCTCTCCTAAGGTCCAGTGAAGATTAGATGAGTTAAAGCATGTAGAATACCTGCTACAGAGCCAGCCTGTACTAAGTGCTTGACGATGTCATCTATCATTTTCATTACTGCTGCAGAGGAAGGTGTGTGGAGAGGGTGGATCAAGGAGAGTTCTCTTAACTTGAGCACTGATGAGAGAAGAGTCTAGAATACAGGAGGGTTTAATTTGTGATGAATGGCTCTACCCTGAGCAACAGTGAAAGAAGCTCTACTTTTTGGTTTCTTGTTCTGTGTCAGACACTCTCCTAGGTACTTTACTTACATTATCTCCCATAATCCACACAGCAAAGATTCATTCGAGACAGTGTATCAGTTAGCTCTTGCTGCATAATAAGTTACCCCAATGTTTATGGCTCAAACCAACTACCACTTACTTGTTAGCGCATGATTCTATGACTTGGAAATTCAGCTGGGCTGTTCTGTTCTCTGCTGGGCTCACTCATGCATCAGCCATCAGCTGCCGTCAGTTAAGTGGCTTTGCTTCTGAGGGTCAGCTGGCTGTCATCAGAGTGATGGGAGTGACCGAGCCATGTGTCTCTCTTCATCCAGCAGGACAGCCCTGGCTTGTTCACACCGTGGCTGGGCAGGGTTCCAAGAGAATCAGTGAAAGCATGCAAGTCCTCTAGAGGCTTGGGGTCAGAGCTGACCCTGTCACTTCCACCACATTCTGTCGGTCAAAGCAAGTCACAAGGCGATCCCACACTCCAGGTGATGGAGGAGCTACAAAGCTATGTTCCCATGGGGAACACCTCTCCCAGGGAGAGGTGGAGGATTGTGGCCACATTTGCCATACACCACAGATAGGTACTGGTATCCCTGACATTTTCCATATGAAAAAATCAAAACCTGAGAGAAGAAACCATGTCTCGCCTAAATTATGCAGCTAGTAAGTGGCAGGCTCAGGATTTGAACTCTGAGGTCTTATGCTTGACTGCACGGTGACAGTCAATCCTATTCTCTCAGGGGAAAACGGCAGGGCCCTGTCTGGCACAATTCAAAAACAGCCCAGTCTAACAGCTGCCAGTGAGCTTGGCTGAGATGAAGACAAGACAGGAAAATAATAAAAATCTGAGTCCACGGCAGGTGAGGGTGAGGGACTTCGGGCAGAGCCTACGGCCATGGCAAAGATGCCCATTTTGGAGATGTGGACTTCAGCTTGCCTCACAAAGGCATGAAACTCTATTGGGCCGGCCAGAGCTGACCTTCCTCCAGGCAGAAGCCTTGTCTGGGCCTCAGGCTGGCAGTGACCCATCAGAGCCAGGACTGAGCCAGCCGCCTCTGGTGTCTGCTGCTGAGCTTCTAGACCACGGGTGGTGACTGTGCAAGCCAAAAGATCAAAGAGGTGTCACAAGGTGAAATAAAAGATCTGTCCTCTGGAAAGGACTGTCGGATCATCTGTGCTTGTACCTAGGGTGAGCAGAGGGCACTGGGCCTGCCAGAGGACTGCCCCACCTCCTCACCTCCGCTGCCACTGCCCCTCCCCCACAGAGACACCAGAGCCATGAGCACAGCTGTGCCCAGCCAAGCTGCCGGGTGCCAAGACGGGCCTGGCGGGCTCCCTCTCATCTGTCTCTCTTTAGCAGGAACAAATGGGAATGAGGGAATCAATTAACAAGGCTCCTTAGCCAAAGGACTGCTGCTCCCTCCTCCCCCACAGGTTAACCCTTTGCTTCCGGGGGCTGGAAAGGGCTGCCAGGCTCGCCTAGCCTACTGTGCAGGCCCCTGGAGCACCTCAGCTGGACGCCGCACTCCTGCCTTGTCTGTGCCAGATGCCACGTACAGCTGTCAAGCTGAGAAGCCAGAGCCACACGTGAGCACCTTCACTCCACCTCAACAGAATTTGGGGCTAATATCAGTGGATACCCAGGGACTCTGGCCCACAAGGCAGATCTAGCCCTTTCCACTCCAGAGACCTAAGACCCCCTCCTGGCTCAAAATCTCCCTAACAGAAGGCACAGGCCTAAGAGTGGCCTTCAGCCTGGGAGGGTGAGTCACAGCCAAGCCCCACCTGGTGCCCACTCTGGGTCTGGGAAAGGTAGGAGCCCAGGGGACAGAACAGGATGCATCAAGTCACATTGAGAAAGCCCTGATAACTCTCACTTTGAAAGCAAATGGTCAGCACTAAGAATTCTCTCCAGAGAATCCAGAAAGGCAAACAGAGGGGCCTGGGTTCAAGTTCCAGCTCAACAGCTGACACGGGGCCTGATGACATATTGAATTATTAACCAATAAGCCAGTCTCTGTCCCATTCACTCTCACCAAACGGCTTTACTCTTCGTCCTGGGTCTTTCTCCATCCAGCCTTAGTGGTTGGGCTTTACTCATGAGTCCACTACATTCAACAACTCAGGGGGAGCCATTCATAGCCTGCTCCACCATAGGTAGACACTGGCGTCAGTCCTGCATCAGACGAGAAAAACAGGCATATACGCTTGGCACTGTATGTTCAAAAGATACTCTTCTAAGTTAAGAAGAAGGAAGGAAAAAAGGAAGGGAGGGAGGGAGGGAGGAAGGAAGGAAGGAAGGAAGGGAAGAAGGAAGGGAGGGAGGGAGGGAG
>PVHX01012010.1:31695-61390 GCA_004024805.1 Geosciurus inauris | reverse complement strand
AACCCAGGGATGCTTCACCACTGAGCCACATCCCTAGTGCCCCCCTCCCCCACCTTTTACATTTTGAGACAAGGTCTTGCTACATTGTTTAGAGTCTCACTAAGTTGTTGGGGCTGGCCTGGAACTTGTGATCCTCCTGCCTCAGCCTCCTGAGTCACTGGGATTACAAGGCTTGCACCACTGTGCCTGGTTGGTCTGGTCTTGTCTTTCTTTCTTTCTTTCTTTCTTTCTTTCTTTCTTTCTTTCTTTCTTTCTTTCTTTCTTTCTTTCTTTTTCTTTCTTTTCCTCCTCCCTCCCTCCCTCCCTTCCTTCCTTCTTTCTTCCTTTCTTTTAACTGAGGGAAAATTCTTACAACATAAAATTCTCAATTTAATTCCCATTTTAACAATTCAATAGGATTTAGTACCTTCACAGACTTATGACCATTACCACTAATTCCAGCATGATTTCTTCACCCCCAAAGCAATCTCACACCCATTAAGCAGACACTTTCTATTATACCCTCACCCAACCTCTGTCAACCACTGATCTGCTTGTGTCCCTGTGGATTTGCCTACTCAAGTCATTTCCTATCTGCAGAATCAAGTGACCTGTGGCCATCTGCTTCTGGCTTCCTCCACTCAGTGTGAAGCTTCCAAGGCTCCTCCACTGTAGCATGCACCAGTGCTTTGCTCCTTCTATGGCCGAATCATACTCTTTGTTCTGTATATGTCACATTTGATGTTTTCATAGGAAAAAATGGGCATTTGGGTTGTTTCCACCTTTTGGCTATTCTGAATAATACTGCTATTAACATTCTTCTATCAATTTTTGTTTAAATGTATGTTTTTCATTGCCTTGGGTTCTACCTAAAGAGTAGAACTCTGGGGTCCTGTGGTACTTCTGTGTTTAGCTTTTTAGGAACTGCCCAGCTGTTTTCCATGGTGGTTGCCCCACTTTCTGCTCCACCAACCATATATGAGGATTCCAATTTCTACAGATTCTCACCAACACTTGCAATTTTCCTGTTTTTGTTGCTGGCCATCTGAATAGGTGTGGATTGGCATCTCGTAGTGGCTGTAATCTGCGTTCCCCAATGAGTAATGATCTGGCACATCTTTTCATGCATTTGCTGGACATCTATCTCTTCTTTGGAGAAGTGTCTGTTTAAGCCTTTGCCATTTTCAAGTTTGATAGTCTTGTTCTTCTTGTTGACTTGTATGAAATTTTTTGAAAAATTCTTTTGAAATTTATTTATTTATTTATTTAGGTTTACGTGACAGCAGAATGCATTTGGATTCATTGTACACAATGGAGCACAACTTTCACTTCTCTGGTTGTACACAATATAGAGTTACACCACATGTGCAGTCATACATGAACCTGGGGCATTGTTGTGCATCACATTACACCATCTTTCCTGCCCCCATATCCCCTCCCCTTCCTTCCCTCCCCTTTGACCAGAATTCCTCCATTCTTCCCATGCCCCCTCCCATTTTATGGATCAGCATCCACTTATCAGAGAGAACAATTGGCCTTTGGTTTTTTGGGATTGGCTTACTTCACTTAGCATGATGTTCTTCAACTCCATCCATTTACCTGTATGAATTCTTTATATATGCTGGATACTAGCCCCTTATTGGATATGTGATTTTTGATATTATTTTCTCCCATTTTGTGGGTTGTATTTTCACTGTGTGTGTGTGTGTGTGGTGCTAGGGATCAAATCATGCTAGGCAAGCACTCCACCACTGAACTACATCTCTAGCCCTATCTTCTCATTGTTTTGCTAGTGCCCTTTGATGCACAAAAGTTTTAAATTGCAATGAAGCCCAACTAATCTGTCTTTTCTTTGTTGTTTGCACTATTGTTGTATATTATACCTGGCTGTTTTTAAAACTACTCTATCAACTGAGATCCAGCAAGGGAGTTTCAGGTCCTCATTTCTTAGAATCATATTCATATAACTAAATCCTTGGAGAGCTTTGGAATTCATTTAGGATAGCAACTACAATAGCTCTGTATTCTTGAGTGTTTTGTGCACTGAATAAGCCTGATCATTCTGTCTCATGATCCTGTGTCTATAAAGAATATTCCTTTTGCCGGGCATGGTGGCTCACGCTTGTAATCCCGACACTTTGGGAGGCTAAGACAGGAGAATCGTGAGTTTAAAGCCAGCCTCAGCAAGGGCCAAGTGCTAAACAACTCAGTGAGACCCTGTCTCTACATAAAACACAAAATAGGGCTGGGATGTGGCTCAGTGGTTGAGTGCCCCTGAGTTCAATCCCTGGTACCAAAAAAAAAAAAAAAAAAAGAAGAAGAAGAAGAAGAAGAATATCCCTTCTTTGTGTGTCCATATATGTGTATATATACAAACATGTATATACATATGTTTAATAAAATCAAAAATTTGCTCTCCAAACCAGTGATTTTGGAATGCAGGAATGGTGTCGAGGAAAGCAGCAACCAACAACTGGGAATGAAAACAAGCAACTCTGGGAAACTAATTGGATTTGATTAAATAATGTTCTTTTTCTGTTGTGGTTAAGTATGCACAACAGAAAATATTCTATGCTAACGATTTCAATTAAGTGTTCAGTGTGAGGTATATTCATATTGTTTTTTCATCATCAGAATCCTTTTCAGCTTGCAAAACTGAAACTTTATACCTGTTAAACACTCTGCATTCACCTCCCCTTCAACCCCCAGCAGCCCCCACGTACTTTCTGCCTCCATGACTCTGACTACATTGGGTACATGGATAAGTTATTTGCCCTCATGTGACAGGCATATTTCACATAGCATAATGCCCTTAACGTTCCTCCATAGTATAGCAGGAGGCAGCATTTCCTTCCTTGTTCAGGCATGATGTTACTTCGTTGTGTGTAGACCACACTTTGTTCATCCATTAATCTATCTGGACATGCATGTTGCTTCTACCTTTTTTTTTTTTTTTTTTGGTACCAGGGATTGAACTCAGGGGCACTCAACCACTGAGACACATCCCCAGCCCTATTTTGTGTTTTATGTAGAGACAGGGTCTCACTGAGTTGCTTAGTACCTCACTGTTGCTGAGGCTGGCTTTGAACTCGCGATTCTCCGGTCTCAGCCTCTCAAAGTGCTGGGATTACAGATGTGTGCTACTGCAACTGGCTTGCTTCTACCTTTTGGCTACTGGCAATAATGTTGCTGTGAATGTGGCGTCAAGTATCTGTTTGAGACCCTGCTTTCAATTCTTTTGAGTATACACCTAGAACTGACATTGCTGGATCATTGAATAATTCTGTTTTAAATTTTGTGAGGAACTGCCATCTGTTTTCAGCAGATGCGCTGTTTTATGTTTCTGCTAGAGGTGCTCAAGTGTTCCTATTTCTCAACATCCTCATCTATGCCTGTTATACTCTTCTTTTTAGAGATAGGATGTCACTGTGTTGCCGAGGCTGGCCTCAAACTCCTGGGCTAAAGTGATCCACCTGCCTCTGCCTCCCCAGTAGCTGGAACTATGAGCACATGTCCCCACACCCAGCTGTGTTTTGTTCATTTGTGCATTTGTTTGATGGTAATTATCATGATGGAATGAGGTGGTATCTCATTGTGGTTTTGATCTGCTTTTCTCTAATGATCAGTGATGTTGAACATCATATAATTTTCTTATTGGCATTGCATATCTTCTCTGGAGAGTGTCTGTTCGAGTCCCTTGTCCACTTTTAAGTTAAGTTTTTAAAAAAATTGTTGAATTGTGGGAGTTCTTTACATATGTTAGGCATTACATTCTTATCAGATATGCTTTGCAATTATTTTCTCCCATTCTGTAGGTTGCTGTTTTACTCTGTTAATTATGTCCTTTGATGTCCCAAAACTTTGACTTCAATTTTGATTTCAGAAATAACAAGACAAAAGGGTCATATTTATTTTAGATAACATTGATAAGTAAATTTTGAAAAAGGGAGAGATCATCGATAATCTAGATACCTGGAAATAACCACAGATAGCATTTTGTTGGATTTATATTTTTCAGTCTTTTTACTTCTACCAAAAATGAAGGGGAAATACTGTTTTCAGTATTCCTGATATCACTGATGTTATAGTTCCTAGAGTTTTTTTTCCAAATTTGAAGGTGACAAGTGTTAGTCTCCTGCATACTTACTTTGCTATGTATGTTCACACGTTAAACACTGATGTGTGAAAATTTTATATTAAAATTTTATTTGTATTACTGTTATCTGTTAGACATTTTCTCTATTTGCCTCTAATTTTTAATGGCATTTATTTTTGACATCCAAATTTAAATTTTGCAATGTTAAGTCAATTCATTTTCTTTGACATGTTTCCTGCCTTTATTATCATTCTGACTTCAAGATTATATAACTAGTGGCAGTGGTGGTGGTGGGGGGGAGGGTGTTGTGGCACACACCTGTAATCCCAGCGGCTTGGGAGGCTGAGGCAGGAGAATTGTGAGTTCAAAATCAGCCTCAGCAACGGTGAGGTGCTAAGCAACTCAGTGAGACCCTGTCTGTACATAAAACACAAAATAGGGCTGGAGATGTAGCTTGGTGGTCGAGTATCTTTGAGTTCAATCCTCCATACCACCACCCCCCCCAAAAAAGAAAAAAAAGATTATGTAACTATTTACCTATAGTTTCTTCTAAAACCTTTTTGGATTTCATGTTTATTTACATTAGAATATGGTAATTAAGTTTTCTTTTCTTATTTTTTGGGTACTGGGGTATTGAACTCGGTCAGGGTCACTCAATCACGGAGCCACACCTCAGCCCTATTTTGTATTTTTTTTTTTGGTACTGGGGATTGAACTCAGGGGCACTCGACCACTGAGCCACATCCCCAGCCCTATTTTGTGTTTTATGTAGAGACAGGGTCTCACTGAGTTGCTTAGCACCTCACCATTGCTGAGGCTGGCTTTGAACTTGTGATTCTCTGGTCTTAGCCTCTCAAAGTTCTGGAATTACAGGCTTGAGCCACTACGCGTGGCTTCCCTATTTTGTATCTTATTTAGAGACAGGGTCTCAATGAGTTGCTTAGCACCTTGCTTTTGCTGAGGCTGGCTTTGAACTCATGGTCCTCCTTCCTTGGCCTCCTGACCTGCTGGGATTATAGGCACGTGCCACTACACCCGGCAAGTTTTCTCTTTAACTTAAAAGTAAGGGATAAGTTATTGTTCCGAATAGCTAGTTTATAAAATGGTATTTATTGAATAATTGTTGTTTTTCCATCTATTTCTTGTATGTTTAGTTGTTCACAGAGGCCTGAATCTGTGCTTGGCTTTCTGCTCCGTTTCATTGATTGGCTTCACCAAACTTGTTATGGTTGGATATTGACTGTAACTTGCTTCTTGGTATACTGTTAAAATCAGGGGTTGATGTGATAGCTGTATTCTCTAGTGTTTTATTTTTCTTGCTGTTTTGGAACTCTTTCTAATTTCCATTGAAAATGCCAAGTAGTTTAGTTACTGTACCTTTTTAATATCTTTCCTTTTTAGTTTCCCCACCATCCAAATGTATTTCCCATATTAAAGCTATTTTCAATTACCGAAAACTTGGGTTTGATTTTGATTCTATTCATCTGGTGAATTATTTCAAAGCATATTTATTTTTAAGTTATTTAGCCTTTACTTAAGTTTATATTATGCCTTGCCATTCATTCAGTTTTTTTTTTTTTTATTTCTGTGACCTTTCATGTTAGATTTATTGCCAGGTTTTTTTTTTTTTTTTTTTTTTTTTTTTTTTTTTTTTTTTTTTTTTTTTTTTTTTTTTTTTTTTTTTTTTTTTTTTTTTTTTTTTTTTTTTTTTTTTTTTTTTTTTTTTTTTTTTTTTTTTTTTTTTTCAGTTGTAAAGGGGAAGTTTCTCCACTGTATTTTGTAATTTATGTTCTAGGAGACTTTTGAGTTATCTATAAATTAGTAACAAGTCACAGTAATGAACTCCTTCTTGATTCTCTATGGTTAATACTTCTCCTGTGCATTTTTTGCCAGGGCTTTTATTTATTATTTCTCTTCCTAGTTTATTACGTTGGGTAGAACTTCCAGAACCATGGTGGTAGTGTTAGAGTTCCCTGTTTGATTCCTGACTTTGACAGGACAACTTCTACCTTTTCATAATTGCCAGACAGTGATTCTCTGTCATGTTAAAGAATCATCTTTTAATTCCTACCTGGACATATTGTCTGTGTCCTTCAGCCCGTGATCACCAGGAGCACTGTGGTCCGGTGACTACCAGGACCTGTAGTTGCACTGTTTGGTCTCTTGTTGCAGAGAGCTAGAACACATGCCATGGAGAACCACAGGGCTTCTCTGTAAGAGTGTTGGGGAGATATTCAGACTTTGGGTGGTTTGGGGGCTCCAGAGAAATGATTCCTTCTGTCAGAAAGTGGCGGTGAGTCTATGCTTGGGGCTGTCAAGCAATCTGTGTACAGGGGGGTAGCTTAGAGTGAGGCTGACACTGACAGGTTAAGCATCAGTGGTTACCCATATTAGCACAGGGAGAGTTTGGTGTTTTGCCACTAAAACAAAGTTCATATTTTACTGGACGTGACTATGGGTTATTTTTGTTTTGGTCCATCCTAGAAAAGAGTGACCTTGTCTGGTGTTGATGTTCTGTGAAATTGTTTATGTTCAAATAGAGAATACTCAGCCCTTAACTGTGAGTGACAGATCAGTTCTTGGTAACGATAGTTATGCAATTCATAACAATGTTTTGGTCAAGGACAAGCTGCACATACAAAAGTGGTCCCACAGGAATATAATGGAGTTAAAAGGTTCCATTGCTTAGTCTTTTCCCCATCCCTTTTCTATGTACAGACATGTTTAGATGCACTCATACTTACTGTTGCATTACAATAGCTCAGAGCATTCAGTATAGTAACATGCTGTACAGGTTCGTAGCCTGAGAGCAGTGGGCCACATCACAGCGTAGGTGTGTTGCAGGCGATACCCTCTAGGCTTGTGTAAGTGCACCCTCTGATGTTTGCATGAGGTTGAAATTGCCTCACAAGAGGATTCTTAGAATGCGTCCCCATCGTTAAGCAAGATTTGACTGTAACTTGCTTCTCAGAATACTGTCAAAATCAGGGGTTGATGTGATAACTATATTCTCTAGTGTTTATTTTTCTTGCTGTTTTGGAACTCTTTCTAATTTCCATTGAAGATGCCAAATAGTTTCCTGAAAGTCTACCTCTCTCCCTGCCTTCGGAATGATGACTCCTGTCCCTCGTTCTGCAGTCATTTTTCATAAGGTCCAAAATTTTCCCCATATTTACCTTTGATTCTGGTGAGACCCCTTCAGAATCCTCATTTTCAGCAAAGAAGCCCGTAGATCGTCCTTGGCCTCACTCTCTGACTACGGGCACCTGTCGAGTGAAGCGCCAGCTCCTTGGCCAGTTCCCGTTTTCTGGTGCTGTGGTTTGAGATGGTGGCTTTCACACCCCACTCACATTTCAAATAGAAATCTGGAGAACAGCTTAAGAGTTGCCAACATTTTATGTTGCCAAATAAAAGCATTAAAAGAAATCACCACTTACTATCATCTCATAAAGGAAAGGACATCTTGGCACTAAAACCGTTAAAGGAAATTAACTCCAGAATTTAAAAGCATGCACAATGGAGTCTCATGAAGGGTTAAAAGAACTGTCCTTATTTCTCTCATTTTGACACAGATCTGTGGAAACTTTGCTTCAGGCAGCCTGGCATCAGGGTTGCTGCGGCCCTTCCTTCCCTCTCCTCGACTGCCCCATCCCCTTTCTGCACAGCCCCTTTCTGGGGATTGTGGTCTCTGTTGGATACATGGCCTCTTGCAGGCTGGTGGGGGGAGTGTTTAAAACTGTTTCTGGGATTTGTTTTAATCAGGCGTGGTGAGACACATAGATGTGAAAATGATTGGCACATAGATGTGGAAATGATTGTTGTGAGGGAAAAAGTTTTTATACTCTGATCCCAAGAAGCAGAGTCACAGTGTACCATGGAGGGTCACTAGAATGGTAAGGAGGCAGAGGGGGGCAAGAGGAGAATGTGGGCAGGGGCCTTTGTGATAGTTTCTATGAAGGAATAGGAGCAGGGTAAACTGGCTAGTTTGGATCATTTTGGTGGGCCCTGAGGCATGGGGACTGACCCTAGTTTTCTTACACATGACCCGGGGGTGATTAGGACAGGTGGACTGTGGTCTTGAGTTGAAGAGCTTCATAAAGGAGGTAGGTTAGGGTAAATGTCCTTAAGTGGTTGGTTTGTGTTTGAAGGACATGCTCCCAGGGACTGATTTTACTGGCCAGTCTAGGAACTGGCCAACCCCGGGAAGGACAGTTTCTCCCCTCTAGGGCCAGGAAGACCGCAGATGTCAAGATGTCAGAAAAACAGAAAATGCGAAGGCATAATTAATCTGGCCATGCCATTCGACAATAGAAGACCTAAGATTAGTGCGAGATTCTGGCCTTAGGCATCAGTTGGTCTAAGTTGTACAGAACAATTGGGAACTTTCGTATTTCATATGCTTTTCATTAATATTTTATTTGGAATGCTGTGTCTGGAGCTGCTGGACAAATTCCCTTTTTAAATCTGCAATCTCACTTTCAAAAACTTGAGGCATGTTCAGAGTTACAGCCACATTCACCAAAACCAATCCATTAAACTGTTGGAATTTTTCATTTTCACTTTTAAAATTTTTGCAGATGAATGAAATTTCTTACAGTATGTACAGTCATGCTAAAGCTGGTAGCAAAGATGGCTGAGGAAACAAAATCAACCGTAAAACATCTGTCATCTACAAGTCTGCTCACTAAATCTCCAGCTTCAGTGACAGGATTAGCCAAAACAGGGTTTCCAGGAAGGATCAGCTTTGCCTCCTGACCAAGAGCTGGTGCTGGGGCGGTGAGCACTGTAATTACTGCATTGACCCAGTGGATTAACTAGAGTGTGCCAGCGAAAATATATCTTTGAAATGTAATTTCTTGTAATAACCTTTACTGGGTCTGCGGTATTTTTGCTCACTCCCTCATTGGATGTAGACTCTGAAATTATCATGGAGCATTCAGGAATTAAGCCCTGCAGGGTATTATCCAGGTTTGGAAGCATGTAAAGCAATGTAGAGACATTCTCCAAGCTTCTCAAACCCAACACGACTCTGGACTGTTCTTCTGATGCTTTACTACTTAACCTTATCACCAGTGGCTTCTTTTTCCTTCTGAAGATGGACTTCTGTGGGAGGACTAGGCCTGTATTGTGTTTCAACCTGAATTCTTGAGATTTCCTCAAGTGTCACTGGAGAGTCTAGTGTGCAAAACATCAGGATGGGTTCTGCAAGTTCTAGCAGGCTTCTCAGTTATTCCAGATGGTGCCCTGAGCAGCTGTCTTGCTTTTTCTAGATATGTTTCTTCATTTGAAAAGTGGGCATTGGAATAAATGACCTCATGGGGTTGTTGTGAAGACCGAGTGGAATATTATATGTAAAATACTTATCCTGAGTGGGGGCTGCAGGTCCCTAGCTGAGAATACTGTAAAATGAGTTGGAGGTAGATGAGTGTGTAATTAGAGCGTCACTTGGTGAGGGCCTTAGCAAAGGTTTGAAGGCATTGTTGTGGGGAGCTGGGGTGGGAAGAGTTAATTTCCTTTAGTTTATGGCTATAAACTGCAAGTGGCCATTCAACCTGCTATGGCCTGGATATGTGGGTGTCCCTCAAGGATTCATGGTGGGAAGCCTGGTCCCCATTGTAGCCATCTAGAGGCGATGGGGGGTGGGGCCTGGTAGGAAATGATTAGGTCATTGGGGGCGTGGCCCTTGGAAGGGATTAAGGTGTTTCTAGTGGGACCCCAGCTAGTTCGCTGGAGAGTGGGTTGGAAAAGACTGAGCTTGACTCCTGCTCTGTCTCTGGCTTCCTGTCTGGCCAGGTGATTCGTCTTGTACTTGCTACGACCGTGACACCACATGTCCTAAGGCCTTCCCCAGAAGCTGAACAGATGGAGCAGTCCATTCTTGGACTTTCAGCCTCCAAAATTATGAACTGAATAAACCTCATTCCTTTATACACCACCCAGACTCAAGGTGTTTTATTGTAGCAATGAGAAGCAGACTAAAACCTCAATACTCTACATCTCCTCCCCAATCAAATCTTACACATTCTTTGCATCTGTCTTCTCTCAGTGGATGACTCCACTCTCACTCCTGGTGGGTAATGGGGGGATCAAGAAAAACACATTTATCTTCACACCACCAGATCCGTCCCCTCTAGCACTGGTATTGTCTTCCCCTCTTTGCTCAGGACACAAGCAAGACCCTTCTTCTTCTTGTGGCCACTGTGTCCACATGTGCCCTGAGTACCATCACCGCCCACTCCCATTCCCTGCCAGACCACTTCCATCAGCTTGCAAATGCCCTCTAACCATTTCATTAAACAATAGCAACAACACTCACAAAATCCTGTATTTCTACTCCTCTTCAAAGTTTTCTAAAGACGTGTGTGTACTTTGTATCTCCATTTCTTCATCTCCCATTCACTGTAAGAATTGACTTTAGCTACATGACACAGTCATATGTTATCAAACACAGATAAGGACAAAGCCTGCTTTGATAGCTCTCCGCATTCTGGTCTCCTCCCCTGACCAGAGGGGACCAAGGTTAATCCATTCCTTTGTATCCTTCCATCCTATAATTCACATTCCAGTGGAGTCATAAATGCTCATGTTCCTCATAGAAAATGGCATAGTGTGTGTATATAACCTACACACATAACCTGTGTGCTTTAAATCATCTTTAGATGACTTACAATGCCTAATTATAGTGTAAATGCTATGTAAATAGTTGTTATAATGTGTTGTTTAGCAGATAATGACAAGAACACAAAGTCTGTACACCTTCAGTGCCTACCCAACTTTCTTAGACCTAACTACCTGATATACGTTAGCAATATTATTTTTTCCAAATAGTTTTGATCTGTCATTTGTTGGATCCATGATGAGGTACTTACAGATATGAAGGACTGACTGTATTTGCATATCTTTGCATGTCCTTGGAGAGTGTACAGTATTATTTGTGTGTGTTTTCCATAAATGAGCTCAATCTGTGTTAGCAATTTGTTCCTTTTCTCTGTGTTTCCAAGGTCTACCTAGCCTGTGTAAATTACAGTAGATGATGTAAAGGTTTTTTTCTTTTTTCCCATTTTTTATTGGTGCATTATAGTTGTTCATAATGGTGGGATTTGTTGTAAAATATCTGTATGTGCACACAATATAACAGTATAACTTGGCCAATATCACTCCCTGTGATGTAAATTTATATTGGGATTATGTCCCAAGCCCTGTTCTCATTGTTTTAATTGTGGTTACATTTTATTTCAATGATCCTAAAAAACAGGAATTATGAACTCCATTTTTATGAGGAAACAGAGGCACAAAGACACCAGGTAACTTGTTCAAGGTCAGGTGCTCAGCAAGTCATGAAATGACTGCAGTTACCTCTCAGTCCATTCAAACTGGGATGGACAGATTAAGGTTACAGCTCTCTGAACATTTCTGCATGAACACAGGAGCTTTTGGGGAACACCTCATATCCAAACCACAGCATGTCGTTTTCAGTTTTTCTTTATAATGAACAATGCACCTGCAATATCTCAGGCTTGCTTGTGTGTGCGTGCATGTTTCTCTGTGGCAAACGCTGACTAGAGAAACTTCTGCATCATGGGATAAGGACATTCAATGTTATTATAGGTACTGCTAAGTCACCCTTGAAGCAGACTCTTTGTCTTATGCCCCCTTTAGCCATGGAGGAGAGCACCAATTTCCCCATGATGTCACCAGCACTTGATGTCAAATTTAAATATCTGGCAGTCACATGGGTTAAAAATGGTCTCTCTTAGTTTTTGTTTGCCCGTTTCCTAGCACTTGTGGATGGCGATAGCTTGTTTATAGCCTTTGTTTTGTGAACTGCCTGTTTGTAATCTGTATTTTGGAATACCACAGCTTACTCTTCTGCTCACTGCCATGTGGCTTCTGTCTTTACCAGAACTCTCAAGGTCACAGTACCTCCATGTAGTGGATTCAAGGGTGCCCTCCCCGTCTCTGTCTGTAACCCAGCAGCTTATGTCTGTGCCCTCTGTTGTGGGTTTAAGGAGTTTGGGAAGGGTCAAGGACAAAACATAACCATGAGATGACAGTAGCAGAAAGCAAGCTGTACTGGGTGGCACTTGGATAAGCTGCCTGAGAGGGGACTTCCAGTACAGCTGGAGATGGTCCAGAGATGAGTGTGTGGGCCACCACCCACCCAGAGGGGAAGGGGGCGAGGGAACTCCTGGGGAAAAGGGATATCACCTGGCGTCGGGTGGGGCCATGAATGTCCAAGTAATGTCACTCAGCAGTGCATGGAGAGTTTTGGGTCAAAGAACTTGAAGGGCAGCAGCTTGGGATCTTATGTTACAATGCTTCTCCCTGGCTAGCAGAGGTTGGGTGCAGTTTGGTAGAGTTTACAAAGCAGGAAGACTCTAAATGGCTTACATGATGCTTATTCAGACTATATTTAAGCCAATTGAATAAAAAAATTCGAGTTTGGTGCTGGCGAACTTGCAGCCAGAAGTTCCAGTCTGTGTGAAAAAGAAAAAGACATTGAGACCAATACATAGGAGCTGTCTTTACCCTGTGTAAGACCCTCCTTCTGCAAAGTCCTTCTGACTCCTAAGAGGCTCTTCTCCTTGTCCCCAGCCTCCCTCTGAATTCTCTGCTGACTCACACTCTTCAATCTGTCCTCGGTCAGAGGTTCTCATGCATTTTGGTCTTAGGGTGCCTTTACATTTATAAACGTTATTGAGGACCCCCAAAAGCTTTTGCTATGTAGTTATATCTGCCCATATTTGCCATATTTGAAATTAAGAGGAATTTAAAAATATTTATTAATTAGTTTAAAATAATACTAAGCTGGGTACAGTGGCACATACCTGGGATCCCAGTTACTCAGGAAGCTGAGGCAGGAGGATTGCAAGTTCAAGGTCAGCCTGAGTAACAGTAAGACCTTGTCTCAAAATAAAGAATAAAAAGGGCTGGGGATGTGGCTCAGTGATGAAGCACTCTTGGGTTCAGTCTCCAATATTCAAACAACAAAACAACCCCTCAAACTAATAGACTCAGTAATAATGAGCTCATTGAAATAACAATAATAAGCCAAATCAGTTGATTCACTTAAAGATAACAATAGTTAACCCAAGTTAATATAAATAATGTATTTTAAATGAAAAATGGCCATAAGAACCTTTTGATATGTCGATGTCTTCTTCATCACTTTTGGATGTACAGAATGCAGGACTGGAGATATGACTCAGCAATAGAGCACTTGCTTAGTGTGTGTGAGGCTCTGAGTTCAATCCCCAGTACTGCCAAAAAAAAAAAAAAGTAGAGAATAGAACTGTGTTTAGAGATCAAGTATTCTGACCTCTTTTTTTTATCTGTTCTGTTTCTATGTAGGCTCAGGAAACTTTGATATTTCAAAATAACTGCTTGTTGGATATAACAAAATTATAAGGATTATAACAGATATAGAGGGGAGAGCTGGGAAGAAACGTAGAAGTCTACATAACAGAATTAATCTGAAAATATCCATGTGTATGACATAACCTGGTATTTTAGAAAATTCTAGAAAACATGCATACATAGACATATTTCATTGTCCATTGGTACTGCTATGATATTATCAGATATCATATATCTTTTGAAAAACCCTACTATCTACTCATGAAAGAATGAAATTGAAAATGCATATTACATTTTAGTATTATTATCGTAATAGTCATGATCCTGGACCGCCCCCAACCTCTTAAGAACTACTGTTGAAGTAAATGCCTTAGAGCTGAGACTAGGCAAATCTTCTCTGTCTACCTGGATGATGTCATCCAGTCCATGGCCTGAAATACAAGTGGTAACAATTTCAAATTTATCTCTGGCTCAGACTTATCCATGTGCCTTCTCAAGAGTTTTACTTCTATATCTAATAGACATCTTAAACTTTGTATGTGCAAACTAGAACTTTTGATTTCCCCTAAATATGCTCATCTTCCAGTCTTCCTAGTATCATTTACTCAGTTAGTTGCTCAGGTTAAAAATCACAGGTCTCCACCATGTCCCTCATCCTCCAAACCCATCCCATCAGAAGTCGATAGGGTTTATCTGCAAAACATCTCACATTTGTTGACTCTTCTCCCCGCCATCCACTCTTCCCACTTGATCCCCTCTACCATCATGTATCACCTGGACCACAGTGACAGCCTTCTCATGGTTACCAGTGATTGGCTTGTGTGTGACTGTAGACCAACAGATGCACAGCAGCCGCAGGGACGCTGAGAGGCTGTGAGTTGGGCTGTGGCAGTCTTCTGCCTAAACTAGCTCTGGGTTTTGTTTTAGCTTCCCAAAGCCTCCTTGAATTTGTCGCCCAGTCTCCTCTCCATGAGTCCAATAAAACACTGCACCCACTCTGGCTGAAAGGTGAAAGTTGGGGAGAAGGGAGGAAGAAGGGAAGACCCTGAGGATATGAAGCTGTAGAAGATGTTGAGGTCAGACTGAGGGCTGAGGCATCTGAAGTTTATGGTCCAGCATGTGGAGGAAAGGCACCAAGGAAGGTGGAGATGTTGGTTTTAATTTTCAATTCCCTATCAAATTTCAAGTGGCATTATTTTCCCTTTTCTCCCCTCATATGGGTTTTTCTCAAGTTTTTTGTTTGTTTGTTTGTTTCTTTGTATCTGGTGCTAAGGATGCTACGCGAGCCTTCTCCCACTGAGCTACACCCCCAGTCCTTGAGTTTTATTATCCAAATATTATGTGGAATGTGGAAGGCTTTTTTTTTTCTGCTCTGAAATGGTTTAAACAGTAAGAAGTTTGCTGCTCTTTGAGGATCTGATACAGGGTGCTCAGCAGAAATGGCATGACTAGGTGTATGTTTTGAAAAGGTGGTTCTGGCAGGAATGTGAAGAATTTTTTTGTGGGGGCGGGGGAGAGGTGGGTGGCAGAATGACCACTGGGTGGCTGTTGCCAAAGTCGAAATGAGGAGTGAAGGCCACGAACCAAGGGCAGCTGTGGAAATGGAAAGATGGAAATGGAGTGGAGCAACCTCCCAGCTGTAGAAGACAGGGGCTCACTCCTTCCACATGCATTTACTGAGTGCCTAGCTCTTGGAACACGTTGGTGAACAAAATAGCTGATAATCTTTGATTTGAACTAGCCAGCTTCTAATGGAAGAAGAGGAGACAGATGAACAGTAAATGGAGTACATACATATATCCAAAATATGCAAACAGAGCAGAGGCAGGGAATAGGTGTCACCTAGGAGCCACCTTACTGAGGAGCATCAAGTCATGTGAAGACTTAAAGGAGGACTTGAAGGAGCTGGCTGGAGGCTATGTGGGGAAGAATGTTCCAGAAGAGCTGTGCAAACGCCTTCAGGAAAAATCAGCCTACAGCATTTGACGCACTGCAAGGGTGGCCAGTGTGGCTGTAGCAGAAGGAGCCAAGGGGGGAGATTTGGTATGAATTGGGTGGGGGGTACTTAGGGCTTCATTGGCCATCTTGAACATGTTGACTTTTCCTCTGATGAAAATGGGGAGCCGTTGCAGGATTTCGAGAAGGGGAGTGAGTGCACGACTGAGTTTTTGTTTGTTTGTTTATTTTTTATTAGTTTGTCATAATTATGCATAGTAGACAACCAAGGTTTTAAAAGGTGACTCTGACTGGCAGGAGCAATGTGGAAGCCGGATAGCATTGTGAGATGTTGCGTGACAGGCGGTGGTGGCCTGGATCCGTGGGAGGGTGGCAGCATTGGGAGGGTGACTCCAGCTTTAGGAGCGAGGAGCAGTTCTGAGGTGGAGGGTGGGGAGAGAGTGGAGGGAGGGCTTGACAGTCTCTAGGTTCTCGTTTGGATAAAGTGAGGCTCAGAACCAAATTTAGGATGCAGGAGGAGGAGATGGTTTGTAGAGAGTCAACGAGTTCTGCTTTGGACATTTTGAGTGTGAGGTATCTGTGGGACATTTGTGTGGGTGTCACACATTGGCTGTGAGTGAAGTGCAGTGATTTCAAAATCAAGGTCATTTCCAGAGTAGGAGCAGCCAAGGATCAGACTCTGTGTGAGTCAAGAAGTGAAGAGAAGCCAGGTGCAGGGGCTTGAGAGGCTGAGGCAGGAAGGTCACAAGTTCAAAGGCAGCCTCAGCAACTCAGCAAGACCTGTCTCAGAATAAAAAGTATAAATCCTGGGGATGTGGCTCAGTGGTTAAGCACCCCTGGATTCAGTTCCTGGTTTTAAAAAAAAAAAATAGAATAAGAAAAATTGTTTGCTGATTGTGAAGACTGAAATGTCAAGGGTGAACTCAAGGAAAGAGGATGTCAGAATCAGCTCTGAGGCTATCTCAGGCTATTTCATGTTCTTAAAACACCTGGGGCTGGGTGATTTATAAAGCCCAGACCTTGACTTTCTCATGGTTCTGGAGGCTGGAAGTCCAAGGTTGGGGTTCCAGCAGTACCAGCATCTGGTGAGGGCTTTCCTGCTGTGTCCTCACCTGGTAGAAGGCAGAATGGCCCACCTTCCACAAGCCCTTTTTACAGTGGCATTGATCCAGTCACAAGGGCTCCACAAACACCTCCCTGAGGCCCCAACTCCCAACATCGTTGCATTGGGGATTAAATTCCTAACACATGAGTTTGGGGGGATGCATTCAAGACAGAACAAAATAAGGAAACAGCAGAGGAAATTGGGGAGGAAGAAGATGGGGATTTGAAGAGACACAGGGCCATGCCAGTTTAACCCCTGTGGAGAGGCAGCTCAGGGGCTTAGGGTACTCTAGGAGAGTCCAACTTTCACACTCCTAGAGGATGCAGGGGCCACCTTCCAACCTCTGCCAAACAGCTGGAAGTAAACTCAGAGGAGATCTGGGGGCTGGAGATGGAGATGGGGCACTGCCAGTGTGGAGGTCCCCGCCCTGGGGTGGATGAGGTCACTTGGAGAATGTGTGCCCAGGATGAGGAGAGTCAACAGCAGCACCATGCACAGGAGTCTCCCTTAACTGCTGGGCAGGAGGAGAGAGGCACCAAGAGATGGGAGGAGAACTGTCAGAAGAGGTGGACCGACAGCAGCGGGGGAGTCGTAGTGCAGGACAAAGAGCACGGATTTTGGAGCCATCTAAAGCTGAGGATGAACCAATTATTAAATTATGTAATGAATCTGGGCCCTGGCACTGACTGGGGGAAATAGAGGGAATTCCTCTAATTTCACAACATCGTTCAGATTAGCCCAGAAGACTGGTGAAAGTTCAGTGCCTGGTATTAACAGATGCTGGTTAGATGGCTCTTTTGTGTTAATTAATATTTTAAAAGTCAAGAGAAGGAAGAGAAGACCTTTCAATGGTGCAGGATGATTGACAGTATCAAAGGCAGAATAAAATGAAGTAGGAGGAACCTGGACGGACACGACTGGCCAGCTGCTCTATGCTGGTCTTGATGGGAGTAGCTTGGCGGAGGGTGGGTGACAGCAGCTACCTGCTATGAGGTTGGGGAGATGGGAGATGAGGTGCAGGGGGTGGTGGGGGACTCGTGTTTGTGTCCTTAGGGCAGACAGGTGGATGGCCCAGGAATCCTGGCACATGGAAGGCTCTTGTGCATTTGTGTGTCCTTTTGCTTTGGGTTAGCTGGGGAGCCCTGGTCACATGCCTGTAGTGAGAGGGAGGCCCCCGCGGGGAGGGCAAGATTGATAGGTGATGTGATGGGTGTGGCTCCCTGACTAAGAGGGAGGGAATGGCTTCAATGCACATTCAGACACAGTTGCTAGAGGATGGTCAGGCCTTTCTCTTGCGGCAGGGCAGAGGCTGTGCTAACCCGGGATGGCATTGGAGTCGGAGGGCAGGGGCCTCCAGGGAGGCTATATCTGATGGGCTCCATTTACAGGTAAAAGAAGAGGGGAGAATCCAGTCTTCTAAGGGAAGCTGGGCCAGGGTGGACCTTGGGAGAAAGCGAGTTTGGGTCAGAGCACAGTTTCCTTAAGATGTATGTAATTCACGTATCATAAAATTCACCCTGTTCATGTGTGCAACTCAGTGACTTTTTACAAATTGTTTTACAAGTTGTGCAACCATCATCAAATATTTCCAGCTTCTCTCTGTCATCTCCAGAAGAAACCCACGAAAAGGTCACCCTCCACCCTGGTCCCTGACAACCAGCATCTGCTTGCTGCCTCTGTGGGTTTGCCTTTGTGACTGGCTTCTTTCTCTTAGCTTATGTTTCCACCTTATCCGTGCGCTTCATTCCTTGTTATGGCTGAATGATACTTCATTGTGTGGATATGCAGTAGCGTTTCTTTGCTGGAGGATGGGGATACAACCTGAGAAACAGACCATTAGCTGATTCTGTTGTGGGAACATCACAGAACATACCTAACAAATGCAGACAGTATGGCGTACTCCATGCCCAGGCTTTATGGTCTACCTGTCTGTATCTGTCAGTGGTATAGCCCATGGTCCTTGGGCCCTGATGAGCCAAAGAACATGGGAGTCAATCAAACACCAGAGAAAATGATGTGAACAAGGGACGCAGTAGACACAAGGTCCACAGGGCTGCTGCTGGTATAGCATGGCATACCATTTTACAGGAAGCTTTTTTTTTTTTTCCTTTAAGTTGAAGGAATACACTCTAAAATAACCATGAAAATACAATATAGTAAACACATAAACCAGTAACATAGTTGCTTTTTGTTGTCCATTCTGTGCACTGTACATAGATAGACTTAAGAGCTATGCTGCTGCACAACTGGCAGTAGGTCTATTTGCACCAGCATCAGCACAGACACACGAACAATGTGTCATTGTAGCCATTACATGTGATGTCATTGGTATGATGTCACTAGGTGATGGGATTTTCAGCTCCATTATAATTTTGTAGGATCACTACCACATAGGGGTGCATCCTTGACCAAAATATCATTATGTGGCACGTGACTGTACTACTTTTTAAGACATCCATTCATCAGTTGACGGACATTTGAGTTGTTTCCACTTTTTTTTTTTAGCTCTTATAGAAGATGCCATGAATATTAATGGATGAGTCTTGGTGTAGACATTTGCTTTCATTTCTTGAAGTTATGTACCAAGGAGTAGACTTGCTGGGCCATTTGGGAACTCTGTTTAACTTTTGAGGAACTGCCAAACTGTTTCCAGAGGCGGTTGCTCCCCTTTGTGTCCCCACCATAGTGCAGAAGAGCATCAGTTTCTTCACACCCTGGCCGACGCTTGTCTTTGTCTCTGCAATTTTGATTAGAACCATCCTGTACTATGAGTTAGCATCTTGTGGTGTTGATTTACATTTCCCTGAAGACTAATGTCATTGAGCATCTTTTCATATGCTATGTTATTCGTATCTCTTCTTTAAAATGGGACATTTGCCTTGTAATTGTTAAGCTGTGAGAGTACTTGGTTTGTTCTGGATCCTAGACCTTTGCAAGATACATGTTTGTGGATGTTTTCTCCTGCTCTGTGGATTATCTTTTCACTTTCTGGATAGTGTCCTTCCTGGGAGTACAAATGCTTTTAATTTTGGTGAGGTCTAATTAATCTAACTTTTCTTTTGTTGGTTGTGCTTTCGGTGTTATGCCTAAGAAACCAATTCCTAACCTGAGGTCACAAATATTAGCATGTAGGTTTCTTCTAAAAGTTTCTAGTTTGGGCTCTTATTTTGGGTTTTGTGTCCATTTTGAGTTATTTTTTCCATGTGGTCTGGGTTTAGAATCTAATTTCATTCTTTTGTCTATGGATATCCAGTTGTCCCAGTTCCATTTGGTGATTGACAAAAATACTTTAGGAGATGGCAAGAAACTGGGGACAAAACAATTGTCCACAGCACTGGAGAAACTGCTGGTGTTGAGAAGGCGGCATCGGCAGTGAAGTCAGGGAGCAAGACTGCAGAAACTTGACATTTAGTCAAGGAGGAGTCCTGGACACTGCTGATGGAACAGAGGTGGGGGAGCAGAGGGGCTGGAGGGTTGGGGTGACTTCTGGAGGGACCAGTTGATAGCCTGGCAAAACAAGAGGGGCTTAGTTAACTAACTGAAATGCAGGCTTGGTGAGAATGAGTGAGAGGAAGGGGAGGAACGTCAAGTTCAAGAGTTGGGTGATGGGAACACTGGGAAGTCCACATGCTTTGAAGGTCCAAGGAGTGTCCTGGGAACGGGCAGTTAGGGGCTGATGCTGGCGTGGTGGTGCACACCTGTCATCCCAGCAACTCGAGAGGCAGAGACAGGAGGGCCGCAAGTTCAAAGCCAGCCTCAGCAATTTATCAAGGCCCTAAGCCACTTAGAGAGACCCTGTGTGTAAATAAACAATAAAAAGAGCTGGGGATTTGGCTCAGTGGCTAAGCACCACTGGGTTCAATCCTTAGCATGCACACAAAGATTGGAGTTGACCTTAGGAGAAAAGCAGTTCAAAGACATAACAACAGCCTGGTTATTACCAGTTGTCAATAATAAATTGACAACTAGTTGGTGAATCCATACTGGGTGTCAGACACTACGCTAAGCCACTTAGACAGACCCTCTCATTTAATTCTTAGAAAGATCTATGAGGTAAAAGGAAGCTTTGTAGCCAACTGCCTGGCATCATGTTGCCAAGATCATGCTGGTGGTGAGCAGTAGTGTGGCTACTAGTTTTAGCAAATGTAAATACAGGATATATAGATAAATTTGAATTTCAGATAAGCACCAAGTAAAATTCTTATTTGATTAGTATAACTGTGCCTCATACAGTATTGGGATATACATATATAAAAATTGTTCATTGTTTATCTAAAATTCCAATTTAACTAGGCATCTTGTATTTTATCTGACAATAGTATTTGTATGAGTGTTTCCTTAACATTTAAATTAGGATAAGAACTATGTCTAAGACATGCAAGTTTGGGCCATTATAATAATGAATTACCATAGGCTGGTGACTTAAATAATAAACATTTATTTCTCACAGTTCTAGAGGCTAGAAGCCTGAGACCAAGGTGGCAGATTGCTCAGGGTTCTGGTAAGGGCCCTCTTCTAGGTTGCAGATAGTCACCTTCTCGTGTTCTCATAGAACTACCTCTGTTCTCTTTTCTTTCTTTCTTTTTTTTTTGGTACCCAGGATTGGACTTGAGGGCACTCAACCACTGAGCCACATCCCCAACCCTATTTTGTATTTTATTTAGATACAGGGTCTCACTGAGTTGCTTAGTGTCTCACTGTTGCTGAGGCTGGCTTTGAACTCGTGATCCTCCTGCCTCAGCCTCCCAAGCAGCTGGGATTACAGGCATGCGCCACCATACCCAGCTTGTTCTCTTTTCTCCCTTGGAACTAATCCCATTCCTGAGAACTCCACCCTCATAAAATAATGACACCCCAAAGTCCTTACCTCTAAACACCATTACCTCAGGGACTGGATTTTAAAGGGAATTTTAGGATGACACAAACATTCAGTCCCTGATATTAGATTTATTTGGGGGCGTCAACGTATAGTACTTCAAGTCTCTAGAGTACAAGCTACCACACAGTAAAACTCAGCTCTTACTTCTGAAGTTGTGATCGTTTCCTGCTCTAGTGCAAAGCTTGGATTCAATTCAGAGGATGCAAGTATGAAGATTATGGGGGCGGGGGTAAAGAGGGGGGGAGGAGAGGGGAGGGGAGGGGAAGAGAGGGAGGCATACTATGTTTTGAACCTATTTATATAAAATAGAATATTGAGATTTGGATTTTCTTTTCAATGCAGGGAGCACGTGCATTGGTTTTATCAATTGGGATGCCAACTAGTTATTTCTTTGGCTGAGCTAAGCAAGGCAAGGTTATTCATTTGCCAGGAGGGCAGGGCACCATGCCAGCATAGTCTCGTCCACAACAGGAGTGCTGTGCTCATCTGTGCTCTTAACCTTGGGCGGGGTTGGTGCAGTTTCAATGTCGCTTTCTCCCCATCTAAGTTGTATGCTCTCTGTGGCTGATGAACATTCAAGAGTAAATTATCAGGTGGGCAAGGAATGAATGGTGGATTCACAAAGGGGAGTAACTTGTGTTTGAGCAAAAAAGCATCTGGAATTGAGCCTAAAGGAGGCACAACAGAAACAAAAGGAACATTGTCATATGATAGAGAAGAGTGGAGGACAGGGGAGGTTCTGGTTGCAGCTGTGTGGGCGAGACAGTAGGTGGGCAATGTGGGGACTCCACCTGGGGAAGGGTGAGAACGTGCCAGCCTGACCCCTCCTTCACAGCTGCCAAGTGTGTAAGTGAAGGTGCCAAGTGTGTAAGTGAAGGTGATGATAGGTAAAAGGGTTTCTTTGGGGTGGAAAGTTTTGAAAGCTGATTTTCTGATGAGGATCAATGTTAAAGGCAAATTCCTACTGAGAGGATTAGGCATAATCTCATTAGTATTGCCTAAATATTTGGAGAGCTAAGGCAAAATCAGATGTTCTGGGAGCAGCTGAGGGATGGCCTTATGTCTCCACCAGTCTGGGCAGGCTGCCTTGGTTGCTGCAAGGTCAAGGCAGGCTCAGAGCTGCAGGCTGGTATAGCACAGGGTCCTGCGGGCCAGGCATTTGAGTTTTTGCCAGTTCTGTACATAATTTTTACTGTTATTTAGTATTTTATAGAAATTGGCTTTAGCCTTTTGAGCTTTAAAAAAACACATTTTGAAGTTTATATTGGAGAAAAGTTGTAAAAATGATACAAAATATCTGTATATTCTACCCACCCCGTTTCCCTAATTGTTGACATTTGATTACATCTACTTTATTGCTCGCTCTTTCCTTTTTTAAAATGTTTTTTAGTAGCAGGTGGACACAATACCTTTATTTATTTATCTTCATGTGGTGCTGAGGATCGAACCCAGTGCTTCACATGTGCCAGGCGAGCACGCTACCACTGAGCCACAACCCCAGCCCTGCTCTTTCTTAACACACACATACACACACACACGCAAATGTTGAGAGTCAGTTGCGGATACGATGCTCCATCTCCTCTTAATACATTATTGTGTATTTCCTAAAACACTGGAACACTCTCCTGCATGACTAAAATAAAATCATCAAAATCAGAAAATTGACACTATAGCAATACTTCCTTCTCATCCTCAGACACCATTTGAATTCCACTGATTGTCCAGTAGGGTCTTTTAACAGGTCTAATATGCAAGACAGGATTTACATTGAATGTCATGTCTCTTTGTTATATTTCAATCTGGAACAATTCATCTTTTCTTCACTTGAAAACCTGGCATCTAATGAGGATTACAGATCACGTATTTTATGGGCTCTGAGTTTGGATGTTCCTGCTGCTTATTCATGATATATGCATTTTTTATAAGACTGTCTCTGAAGTGATCCTGGGTCTTTACAGGTACATAAAGTACATCATGTCAATTTGTATCATTACTAGTTATGATAACTCTGATCACTTGCTAAAGGCGGTGGTTGTCAGATCTATCAGCTGTAAGAGGCAGAAAAACTTATTTAAAGAAATAATGACTGAAAAATTTTAAAATTGTGGGAGAAAAATGGACATTTAGATTCATGAATCTTGAAGATCTCTGAGCAGGTTAAACCCAAAGAAGTCTAACACAAGACACATGATAACCAAATTGTCAAAATCAAGGACAAATAGAGAATTTTGAGAGCAGCAAGGGAAAAACTACTCAATTCATATGAAGAGTCCCCGTAAGATTCTCAGTCTCTTGTTTTCTCAGCAGGAAACTTGCAGGCCAGGAAGGACTGGGATGATATTTCCAAAGCATGGAAGAAAAAACGAAACAAAACAAAACTGCCAATCAAGAATACTACAGCAGACAAAATCATCCATTAAAATGAAGACGATGTAGACTTATCTCTGAGGGAGCTCACCTCTGCTAGACCTGCCTTATAACTTGTGAAGCTGAAAACAAAACAAAACAAAGAAAAGCTGAGGGAACTGTCACCACTAGACCTGCCTTATAAGAAAGGCTTAGGAAGTTTTCAAATTGAGATGAAAAAATGCAGAGATGCAAGGTTGGTTCAACATATAGAAATCAATAAATGTAATTCATCACATCAATAGACTTAAAGACAAGAATCACATGATTATCTCAATAGGTGCAGAAAAAGCATTTGACAAAAGACAGCCTCCATTCATGTTCAAAACACTAGAAAAACTAGGGATAATAGGAACATCTCAACATTGTAAAAGCTATCTGTGCTAAACTCAAGGCCAACATAAATGTAAATAGAGAAAAATTGAAAGCATTCCTTCCAAAACCTGGAACAAGACAAGGATGCTCTCTTTCACCACTTCTATGCAACATAGTTCTTGAAATTCTAGCCAGAGCAATCAGACAGAAGAAAGAAATTAAAGGAATAAGAATCAAGAAAGAACTCAAACTATCCCCTTTTTGCTGATGACATGATTCTATATTTAGAAGACCCAAAACCCTCCACCAGACAACTTTTAGAACTCATAAATGAATTCAGCAATGTAGCAGGATATAAAATTAGCACCTATAAATCAATTGCATTCTTATACATCAATGACAAATCAACTGAAAGAGAAATTAGGAAACTATCCCATTAGCAATAGCCTTGAAAAAATAAAATATTATAAAATATTTTGCAATCAATCTAACAAAAGAGGTAAAAGACCTCTACAATGAAAACTTCAGAACACTAAAGAAAAAAATTAAAGAAAACCTTAGAAAATGGAATGATCTCCCATGCTTCTGGATAGGCAGAATTAATATTGTCAAAATGGCCATACTACCAAAAGCACTATACAGATTTAATGCAATTTCTATTAAAATTCCAATGATGTTCTTCATAGAAATAGAAAAGACATATATGAAATTCATTTGTAAAAATAAGAGACCCAGAATAGCCAAAGCAATCCTCAGGGAGAAAAATGAAGAAGCAGGATGCATCACAATACCAGACCTTGAATTATACCAGAGTTATAGTAACAAAAACAGCATGGTATTGGCACCAAAACAGAAATAGACCAGAGGTACAGAATAGAAGACACAGAGACAAACCCACATAAATACAGTTATCTCATTCTAGACAAAGGTGTCATAAACATACATTGGGGAAAAGATAGCCTCTTCAACAAATGAGGGAAAACTAGAAATCCATATGTAGCAGAATGAAATTGAACTCCTATCTCATCCTGCACAAAACTCAACTCAAAGTGTATCAGGGACTCAGGCACTAAAATAGAGACCCTGTGCCTAATAGAAGAAAAAGTAGGCCCAAATCTCCATCATGTTGGCTTAGGAACTGACTTCCTTAACAAGACTCCTAAAGCTCAAGAAGTAAATAATCAATAAATGGGATGGTATCAAACTTTTCAGCAAAAGAAACAATCAAGAACATGAAGAGAGAGTCTACCGAATGGGAGAAAATCTTTACCACATGCACCTCAAATAGAGTATTAATCTCCAGGATATATAAAGCACTCAAAAAACTTAACACCAAGAAAACAAACAACCCAATCAATAAATGGGCTAAGGAGCTGAACAGACACTTCACAGAACAAGACATACAAATGGTTAATCAATATATGAAAAAAATGTTCAACATATCTAGCAATTAGAGAAATGCAAATGAAAACTACACTGAGATTTCCTCTCACTCCAGTCAGAATGGCAATGATCAAGAATACAAGCAACAATATATGTTGGCAAGGATGTGGAGAAAAAGGCATACTCATACATTGCTGGTGATACTGCAAATTGGTGCAACCACTCTGGAAAGCAGTATGGAGATTCCTCAGAAAACCATCATTTGACCCAGTTATCCCACACCATGGCATAAACCCAAAGGACTTAAAATCAGCATACTATAGTGATGCAGCCACATCATATTTATAGCAGCTCAATTCACAATAGCTAAGCTATGAAACCAACCTAGGTGCTCTTCAACAGATGCATAGATAAAGAAAATGTGGTACATATACACAATGGAATATTACTCAGCTATAAAGAAGAATGAAATGATGGCATTTGCCAGTAAATGGATGGAATGGAGACTATAATACTAAGTGAAATAAGCCAATCCCCCCAAAAACACAGGCTGAATATTCTCTCTGATGTACGAATGCTAACACACAGTTCATGGGGGTAGTGGGAGGAGAGGGAAGAATGGAAGTACATTGGATTAGACAATGGGGAATGAAGGGAAGGGAGGAGGAACAGGAATAGGACAGTAGAATGAATCGGACATAACTTTCCTGTGTTCATATATGAATACATGACCAGTGTAACTCCACATCATGTACAACCTAAGAATGGGAAGTTATACTTCATGTATGTATAATATGTCAAAATAGGGGCTAGGGTCGTGGCTCAGTGGTAGAGCGCTCGCCTAGCATGTGTGAGGCACTGGGTTCGATTCTCAGCACCACATATAAATGAATTAAAAAAAAATGAAGATCCATTGACAATATTTTAAAAATATAAGTGAAAATACTTTCTACTGTTACGTGTAACTAAAAAGAACAAATAAAAAAATAGGAAAATAAAAAATGTGTTAGCCGGGCATGGTGGCACACACCTGTAATCCCAGCAGCTTGGGAGGCTGAGGCAGGAGGATTGTGAGTTCAAAACTAACCTCAGCAACGGCGAGGCGCTAAGCAACTCAGTGAGACCCTGTCTCTACATAAAACACAAAATAGGGCTGAGGATGTGGCCCAGTGGCCAAGTGCCCCTGAGTTCAATCCCCAGGACCAAAAAAAAAAAAAAAAAAAAAAAGAAAGCACATGAAAACATGAATCTCATGGGTAAAAGTGAATATATAGACACAGATTAACATAGCATTTTAAAGGTAGTGTGTAATTTTAATCCTAACATAAAAATTGGATAAAACTTTTAAAAGGATACATAATATAAAAAGCAGCAATCTCTGTCTATAGGAACACAAAGTCTATAGAGGTGAGTAGAATAGAAGTATCTTTGAGCTGGGTGTGGTGATGCACACCTGTGAACCCAGTGACTCTGGAGGTTGAGGCAGAAGGATTGTAAGTTTGAGACCAGCCTCAGCAACTTAGCAAGATCCTGTCTCAAAATAAAAAGTGAAAAGAACTGGCGAGGTACTCTTGAGTTTAATTCCCAGTAATAGGAGAGAAAAAAAAAAAAAAAAAGAAAGAAAAAGCAGTATGTTCACCTGCAACTGACATTAAATTGTTACTAAAATAGAAAGTTATAACTAAAAGACGTGTTATCCAAATATCAAGGGACCAACAAATTAAATGCATGTAATAGGTACACAAAAAAGATCATTAAAAATACTCGAAGCAAATCAATATGAAAAAAATATCAAAGGCAGACAGAAACAGGAATACCAAGATCAAACAACTGCAAGACAAACAGAAAAAAAAAGTAACAAAGTGGCAATAGTAAGTACTCATGGTCAATAACTGTCTTAAATGTAAATGGATTAAACTTAGCAATCAGAAGGTAGACTGGCTATTGGGTAATAAAACACTATGCAGGGCTCTCTTTTCTACAAGTGACTTACTTTAGAATTAAAGACACACAGGCTGATGGGGAAGGGATGGAAAGAGAGATTTCATGCAAATGGAATCCAAAAGAAAGCACAAGTGGCTGTACTAATATCAGACAAAATTGAGGTTGACTCTAAAACTGTCTCCAGGGACAAGTAAGGTCATTTAAAATATAATAATAAGGGCTGAAGTTGTGGCTCAGTGGCAGAGCACTTGCCCCTCACGTGAAAGGCACTGGGTTCAATCCTCAGCACCACATAAAAAATACATAAATAAATAAAATAAAGGTGTTTTTTTTTTTAAAAAAATTATAATAATAAAAGACCAATTCAGCAGGAATATATAACAATTACAAATACATACACAGCCAACATCAGAGCACATCAAAAGCAAATATTAACAGAACAGATATTGAAAATGGACCACAACACATTTGTAGTGAGGGATTTCCATGCCCCACCTGTGATAAGGGATGGAGTGACCAGACAGAAAATCAGGGGACAGCTGCTGCTTTGAACACCAGAGACACATTGGACCCACCTGACATAGTCATGACTTTCCCCTCAATATCAGAAGAAAACACATTCCTTTCAAGTGTACATGGAACATTCTCTAGAAGAGAGGACATTTTAGATGACAGAATAAGGCATAACCAATTCAAGAAGCTCAGAATTATTCCAAGTAATTTTCCCAGACACAGTGGAATGAAATTTTAAGTCAATAAGAGTAAGAAGATGGAAAAATTCACACTGTGTGGAAACTAAATACTCTTGAATGACCAGTGATCAAGAAAAAGATCAAAAGGGAGTTTGAAAAGTATTTTCAGACAAATAAAAATAAAGCACACAACATAAAAACCTACAGAATACAGCAAAAATTACCTGAGGGAAATACATAGCAATTGAAAAGAAGGAGGATCTTGAACAAGTGATCTAACATTACACCTCACAAAACTAGAAAAAACCTAGAGTCAGCCCAAGGTTAGCAGACAGAGGAAATAGTGAAGATTAGGAGTAAATCACACAGGAGAAATAAAAGAAAAGAAAATCAACAAAACTGAGGATTATTTTTAAAAAGATAAACAAAATTGATAAACCCTTAACCAGACTAAGAAAAAGAGAGAAGGCTCAAATCAGAAAAAGGAGATGTTAGGAAGGACACAGCAAAAGTAAAAAAAAAGATCATAGAAGAGTGCTATGAACAGTTACATATCCACAAACAGGGTAAGCACAGACAATGTATAAATCTTGAGAAACACAATGAAAGAAAACTCAATTGGGAAGCAACAGATAGTTTGATCAAGCCAATAATAAATAAGGAGATGGAATCAGTGATACAAAAATCATCCAACAAAGAAAAGCCCAGGACCTTGTTGTTTCTCAGGTGAATTCCACCAGATATTCAAAGAATTAATACCAATCTTCTTAAACAAGCCCCCCCCCCAAAAAAAGAAAAAGAAGGAACACTTCCATGCTCATTTTATGAGTCCAGTTTCATATCGATTCCAAAGCCAAGCAAAGACAATACAACAAAAATAAAGCAAAGCAAAAAGCCTCAGGCCAATACACCTGATGGACATAGACACACAAATCCTTAATAAAATACTAGCAGACCAAATTCAGCAGCACACAAACATAAGCAGACACAGTGACAAAGTGGGGTTTGTCTGAGAAACCCCAGGATGTTTCATCATATGCAGATCAATCAATGGGACACAACATGGAAACAACATGAAAGAAAAACCCCATGTGGTCATCTGAATAGATGCAAAATGAAGCATCAGTATGACCTACACACATTTCACAGAGCTCAATAGCAACTCCCAATCAAAAGTCTCAAGCAAGTAGTATAGACGGACCTTATCTACACATTAAAGACACACATGAAAAACACACAGCTAACACCATAATTGATGGGTGAAACTGAAAGCTTTCCCTCTAAGATCTGGTACAAAGAGAGAATATCCATATTACCATTTCTTTTGGGGAGTCCTGGCCAAAACAATTAGACAAAAATAAAAGACACTCAAATTGGAAAGAAAGGAGAAAAATTATCTACGTGTATAGACTACACAATGACATATGTAGTAAACCCTGAAAATTCATGGGTGGATTTCAGTTGCCTAGCCTGAGTTTTTCCCCCCAGGACCACAAAAAATTAAATAAAATAAAAATGAATTAAATGAAGTTGTAGGACACATAGTCAACAGACAAAATTAATCTTGTTTTTATATGCACACT
>PVHX01012010.1:0-31595 GCA_004024805.1 Geosciurus inauris | reverse complement strand
AGCAATTTTGAGTGAGAATAAAGTTGGAGGCGTCACACTCTCTGATATCAAAAAATATTTTTAAAAAGTTACAATAATAAAAACAGGATAATACAGGCACGAAGACATAAAGCCAAACACACAGATCAAAAGAACAGGACAGAGTTCCAGAATAAAACCACACATCTATGGGTGTGGGTGCTGAGGATTGAATTCGGGGTTGCTCTACCACTGAGCTCTACCCACAGCCCATTTTACTTTTATTTTGACACAGGGTCTCACTAAGTTCCCCAGTCTGCCCTTGAACTTGCAATCCTCCTGCCTCAGCTTTCTGATTAGCTAAGATTACAAGTAAGCGCTTCTGTGCCTGGCTTGGTCAGCTAGTCTTTGATGTGGGTGCCAAGAATGCACAACGGGGAAGCGACAAATACTGACAAAGACATGGAACAATAGGATTTCTCATTTATTTGCTTGTGGGAATGCAAAATGGTACAGTCACTCTGGAGGACAGTTTGGCAGTTTCTTATAAACTCAATATACTCTTAAAATGTGATCCAGCAGTCATACTCCTTGATGAGATGAAAATTGTGCCCATATGAAAATCTGGCACAAAAATGTTTATAGAAGCTTTATTTGTAATTGCAAACTTGCAAGCTACCGAGATGTCCTTCTGCAGGGGAATGGATAAACAAACTGTGGTGTATCTAGATGATGGACTATTATTAAGTGTTAAAAAGAAATGAGCTAAAAATCATGAAAAGATGTGGAGGATCCTTAAATGCTCATGGCTGAGTGAAAGAAGCCAATCTGAAAAGCCTACATACTGTGTGATTTCAACCATATGACATTCTTGAAAAAACAAAATGATGGAGTCAGCAAAAAGATCAGTATTTGCCAGGGGTTTATGTGTGGGTGTGGAAGGGAGTGATAATAGATAGAGCACAGGGGATTTTTAGCACAGTGTAACTATTCTGTGTGGTACTGCAGTGGTGGATACGAGCACATTAACTTTAACTGGGACCTGATGCAAGCTGTGTACTTTTGTTACTAATGTATCTATGTTGGCTCATAAGCTGCAACAAATGTATCACACTAATGCAAGCTGCTACTATGCTAATAATAGGAGAAACTGTGTAATTGTGTGTGGGAAAAAGGGAGGATTAGAATCTCTTGTTACTTCCTGCTCAATTTCTCTGTAAACTTAAACCTATTCTTAAAATAAAAGTCTATTAATTAAAACAATGACATTCTAATATATAAACTATTGTATAACTTTTAAAAAATTTAGTAATATGTTGTAGACATTAAAAAAATTACTGGTGGTTGGGAGAGGAAAGGTAGAGACAGAAAGTTAAGCATTACAGGGAAGGCCAGGGGGATGGGAGGGGCTGGCATGTGTCTCCACGTTCCAGAGAGATCCAGGAGGGAGAGGGACTGGAAACACCCCAGTATTCCTTGAACAGGCCCACCTCTTCCTATGGGACCACAAGGAAGGAGAAGAGATGGGTATGTGTGAGCCTGTCTTAGAAGACTCTGTCCATCTTCAATTCCTTGTACAGCATCCACCCTGCCAGCCAGACTGAGAGTTCCATGAGGCCAGGACTGAGTGTGACCTGAAAAGAGTGGTAAATGTGACAGCTGCTGAAGGGCATGAGAGGGTGACCAAGTCAAGGACAGATGGCCCTGGGGAGGCTGTTCTGGGGTCGCCTGTCCCCATCTTTACTGAAGTGTGGATTTTTCTCTAGCTGCTCATAGCTGGTTTGGTGGAGGCCTGGTGAGTTGTCTGCTCCAGGACCAGGAGGTGGCAGGGCGAGAGGATGGAGGACCCTGCCTGTGAGGGCTGTGCAGGCAATGAGCCACGACGTCCAGCTGGGATGGAGACAGTGATTGACTTCATCTCCATGAGGTGGGGAGGGCTCAGGTAGCCCCAAGAGTGAGTGGCTGAGGAGAAGGACAGGCCAAGGTCACTGAGGTCCAGAAGATGAAGGAAATAAGGGGTGTGTGCATAAGTGTGTGTTTCACACAAATTTAAAATTAAAACAGGATTATGATAGGAGTTAGGACAGAGAGGATACTGCTGTGGCAACAACTAGGTCCCCAAGATGTGTAATGATTCAAGGACAAAAGGAGTTTATTTGTGTCATATATAATAGCTCAAGGTGAGTATTCCTGAGTAGCAGACAGGGGTGGCTGCAGGTTCCCCACTCAATACAGTTAACTGGTGACACAGGTTTCTGCTGCTTATCCATCTTCAACACACAGCTCCTATGATTGTCTGGGGGACCGTCATCTAGTCAGCTAGAAGGAGACTTCAGAGGAGGACAGAGGCAGTTCTCTGTGTCTCAGGCCTTGAGGAGACATGTTTGATTGGCATGAGTGCTGTCACATCTAGCTGCCAAGGCTTGGAGTGTCCTGTGTGTCCAATTATGTCCTGGATAAAGGGGAGAATGTGGATTTTGTGAACAACTAACAGCCTGTGCCACCACACAGAGCCATAAAGGACGGACCCATCTAGTTGCTTATGGCCTGAGTGTGCAGAAGTGACCTTCAGAGAGAGGTGACAGTGCCCAGGAGGGGTACTGGGGCTTTTGTAAGTGTCTGGATTGGCACTGTCAGAGGGCAGAGCGGGTACAGAGGAGCCAGGCTTATCTGAGTTAAATCCGGGTGTGTTCCTTTCCTGTTGCCTTATCTCCACAACTATTTAGCTTATGTGACTCCTTCCAGTCTTCTGTTCTTCATCTGTAAAGTGGGACTGGAACCACCAACTTCACAGTGTTAAAAGTGATTCACAAGAACATTCTTGGTGAATAGCAACTGTTTCATAAAAGTGATTTTTTTTCTTTTTTCCACTTATTTAAGGATTTTCAAAGTCAAAAGTAAGGGAAAGCACTGTTTAAAAAGTTGGGTGAGGTCTGTGATTGGCTAGAGAAGACCTACCTCAAGGGCACCTGCAGCCAGGTAGGTGGAAGTATAGCATCATGACCGAAGAAGTAAGTGACAGATGGAGCTAGATTCAGCCTCATTGATGGAGGCTACTGGCTGTGGAGAAGGAGTAAAGAGCCCAGGTCCCTTCTCCAGGAGTGGCTTCTACCTGCTCCCAATGCCTGGCATTACTTGGGAACAGACACTAGAGGTACCTAGAGCTTCTGATTTTCCAAAAGAAGGTGGAAGTGAGGTGGCATCTTCATGGAAAAAGTTTTAATTTTTATAAATTCAAAATCAGTTAGAATTACCATATGGGTCCAACCAGATGTGTTTTAGGGCTGGTCTGGCCCATCGGCCACCAGTTCAAAACTTGCACCAGTGAAGTTCCACCATAAGCATGGCCTCCAGATCTGTGCTATCCAATACAACAGCCAGAGCCACAGTGGCTATTTAAATGATAATTGGTTTAATTTAAATGAAATAAAATTAAAACTCTTGTTCCTCAGTTTGATTGGCCACATTTCAGGTGTACCATAGCCACTTGGGGCTAGCGGCTACTTGTGTCACACAGCAGAAGTCTAGGGCATTTCTTTCATGGTAGAAAGTTCTTCTGCAAAGCCCTGGTGGGGGCATCAAAGAGACTGCATGTCAGAAGAGGTTTCCTTTCCTAGACACAGACAGGCCATTATGTTCTGTCTGTGTTGATTTATGAAGTGTTGTCACGTGGACAGTCTATTAAGCCAGGATGGAGGTCAGAGGAGCAACTCCTGCAGAGTTTCATATTGTCTTGCATGAAAGTATGAGACATTTCTCTGGCCTGTAACTCTGGTGAGTCATGGAGATTTAATAGTGTTGGACTGATGGAGAATCCCTCCATTCCACTCTGGCTTTATCCATTGCACTGAGTGTACAAGATGAACACACTCGCTGTGAGAGGAGGGTGTTAATATCTTAACACTTTAGAGGCAGATCTCCTGTGTCTTCCAGTAGGAGGGGCCTGGTCTGTCCTAGATGCTCATTATGCACTCGGGTTGATATTGAAGGAAGCTGAGTCTGCTGCAGAGATGGCTAGGGACTTAGTTGGACACATCAAACAATTTAGCTCTCTGTATGTCAATGGGGGACTTTGGTGGTGGTTGATTGGGATGAGGAAGCTCTAAGGTATACAGGCCATCTGAGATGGGGATCCAAGAGAAGGTCACTCTAAGAAGCACTGGTTGATGGGCAGTGGTCCGCACTCCATGGGAGGACCGCCATCCTGGTGGAAGCCTACCCGTGTATATCAGATCCCAGTCCTTGAAGACAGACAGGAACTGGGCGTGGTAGCAGATGCCTGTAATTCCAGTGGCTCAGGAGGCTGAGGCAGGAGGATCATTAAGTTCAAAGCCAGCCTCAGCAACGGTGAGGTGCTAAGCAACTTAGTGAGACCCTGTCTCTACATAAAATACAAAATAGGGCTGGGGATGTGGCTCAGTGGTCAAGTACCCCTGAGTTTAATTCCCAGTATCATGCCCCCCCACCCCTCGCCAAAAAAAAAAAAAACAAAAAACAAAACCCAGACAAGATGAGAGGCATGAATTCTATTCTCCAGAGGGGAACCGGCAGGGACAAGGCAGGGCCCAAGGCTTAGAAGGAGACTTGAGGGTGGGCAGGCTCTGGTTGATGGCACTTGGGAGGGTTTGGGCTCAGACTGAAAGTCATAGGAGTCCCATCCCCCAAAAGGTCCCTGCAGAACAGAGAGGGGACTGGTGACTTGGTGGAGCAGAGCCCAGATGCTTGCTATAAAATGCCAAATTCCTTCCCAGAGGTGGGGGGACCACCTAACCCCAAATCTCTGACTACAGGGCCTTATGACACCCATGTCCTCTTTGAGCTTGATTGGAAACTGGACTGTGTGCTGTTGACAGGGTGGTGGGGTTTCTAGGATTGGAGGGCAAGTAGAGACCAACAAGGACAGGAGGCAAGCCCTTCACTACCTAGACAGGAAGGGAGGGAGTGAACGATGAAACAGGAAACAGGGAGGAAGCTACCCAGGGACCTCCTAGAAATGATCTGAAGGGTGGGGCCTTGGAAGATCATTTTGGACTCGAGTCCCTTGTGGCTGTATTTTATAACTGGGACTTTCACCCAAGGTATCTATTCATCTGCTTATCCTTTACCCACTCATCATCCTTCCACCTGTCCTCTCACCCAGCTGCTGTCCGTCCATCCATCCATCCTTTCAGGATCTGTGTGCCTATTGTATGCAATGCCCAATGGTAGGTATTGAAGAAAGAAAGCATAGTCTCTGCCCTCAAGAAGCTTATTGTTGCTGGGTATGGTGGTGCACATCCCAGCAACTCAGGGGGCTGAGGCAGAAGGATTGCAAGTTCAAGGCCAGCCACAGCAACTTAGCAAGGCCCTAAACAACTTAGCAAGACCTTGTTTTAAAATAAAAATATAAAAAGGACTGGGGATGTACCTCCATGGTAAAGTGGCCCTGGGTTCAGTCTCAAGTACATAAAAAAAAGAAGAACCTTATTATCTAGAAGACAATGTATAAAGAAATAGTGCAGAGAACTGTAGCAGGCACTCTGCGAGAAGTCTAAACAGGGTCCAGTGGACAGCAGGAGTAACCAGCTCCATGTGGGATACAGGAATGGCTGCACAGACGAGGTCATGGGGTGAGGGGTCAGAGAGGGCATGGGAATACTGGCAGAGGTGGGCGTGTGAGCATGGGCGGAGCTACAGACAGCCCGACACATTCCAGATCGTGCATGTGCCTCCAGTGAGGCAGTGGTCTTGGGTGAGAGGAGGACAGGACGAGGGCATCACCCCCCACCCACTCTCTCCTGACCCTAGGGTCACTTCCTTCCTCTCGGTGCCCCATCACTTTAAAGAGTCATTTGAACGAATTGAATTCATTTCTCATTTCCTGAAGGAACAGGGGGGACTCCTTCGACTTCTCCATGCATCAGCGCCCACACAGTTCAGCGTTGCCCATACACGTGGAGAGTGGTTGAAGGCCCACAGTGAGACGCACAGTAGGCTCATAGCACTGGTTGGCTCTTTCTGCTGGTGATGTCCTTATCTGTTGGTGTCCTAGTGAGGGTCCCCTTTGGCTTCTGGAAAGATTCTGGCTATGTTCAGAAGTTTTAGGGACACCTATCTCTGGGTTGCTGACAGTCTGGGAACACAGAGCCCCAGTCAGGCCTAGGGTAGAGAAGCAGGGCTCATCTGGAGCTGGTGCAGATCTGGGTGCCCAGCAACATGTGCCCTCTGCCTGTGCCACTGACCCGTCCATCTACACACTTACTCATCCAAGGAGGAGAATGCCTGAAGGGCCTTGAACACCCCTGCATCCTCTTCCTCTCTGCACACCTGGTGGGTGGTAAACTCCTACTACTTGAAAACAGATGGGAGTGGGGTGGAGAAGAAGACCAATTTGTTTAAGGAAAAATTCAGAATTGTGTGAAATCTTTAAAGACTGCTTCAAGAATTCACTAAGCTAGCTGGGTGTGGTGGCATGCCTGTAATCCTGGCAGCTCAGGAGGCTGAGGCAGGAGGCTCGTGAGTTTAAAGTCAGCCTCAGCAATTTAGTGAGGTCCTAAGCAACTCAGTGAGACTCCATCTCTAAGTAAAATACAAAGAAGTGCTGGGGATGTGGCTAAGTGGTTAAGTGCCCCTGAGTTCAATCTCTAGTACAAAAAAATAAATTAAAAAAAAAAAAAAGAATTCACTAAGCTAATAACAAGTCCCAAAGAGGCCTCTAGGGAATTAACTGTATACAAAAGTACAATACCCATGGAGTATTTGGGGGCAAGTGTGTATGTAGTTCTTGGTACTCATTCATGGTTGACTCTTTTAAGAGACTTAAACTTAAACATTTATAATTTCTCAGTACATAGTTAACCCCATTTCTCAGCCATTGGAGAGTTGATGCAGATTCTGACTCCAGGAGGCCCAGCGGATGAGGATATTGTATATCCTGGGTTGGGTGGAGCTCAGACCAGAGATGTGGGCTTGGAGAGAGTGACCAGTGGTAGTCCCCACACTCAGACCCAGGTGGAGTTGAGCCTGGTGACTGTCAGGCCTGAGGCATCCTCTTGGATGCGGAAGGACTGCTCTTGAGGCTCTTCCAAGGGCAAAGGGAAGCTTGGCCTCAGCGCCTTATTCAATGGTGCAAATTCTTGACATCTGGCATCTTGCAAACCTGTGGTGAATCAGGATTAGATCACAGGTGCACATTGGGGTGGCATGGCGGGTGGGAGGTGACGGTTTGGTCACTTAGGCTGGAGGCTCCAGGAGGAAATGGGCGTGGTGTTCTTAGAAATGTTCTGCCATTCCTTTGTTCATTCCAATTTCTGTTTAATGAGTGTAGCGGGGTTGTTTGCAAGTGGGGAGGAGAACAAGGCAGCTTAGAGGATTTACCATTGAGAGGTAGAGACAGATTGAAAAATACCCAAGTAAACAAATTCACAAAAATATTTCCACACTGTGATCTCTGCTACTAAGGAGCCAGTGGGAAATAGCGAGTGCGCAGCTGGCTCCAGATCCGTGGCCAGGGAGGGCGCCTGCCAGCAGGTATGGAGGGGTGACGAGAGGCTGTCTACGCCATAAATGAGAAAAGAGTGGCAGCAGGAACGGAGGGCCATATGAAGAAATGGAGACCAGGGTGCCCTGGAGTGAGGGGCAATGGTGGGCAGAGGAGCAAGTGGACTTGCTAAACCATTTGCATTTTCTTATGCAAGCAGCCTGCCCTGTCTGAAATTCTACCAACTGAGGTCTTCCCTTTTAGCCGAGGGGTGGCACATTAAGCAGGTACCACTTACCTTGGTGTTCATTTGTCCTGTTTCCCAGGGGGAGGAGGGCCAGGGTCACACAGTGCATCTGAGTTGTGTGGGGATGGAGAAAAGGGAAGGACCTGAGGAGTGGAAAGGCCTGAAAGCCTTGTGCTCTGCTCACCTCTTGCTCAAGGCAGGTTCTAGTCCCTTCTAGTTCCTACTAATCAAGTTCTAGAGTATTGAGAGAACTAGCCCTGTGAGCTTCACCACCTGGATTAGAATCCCTCCCATGAGAGGCTGAGCCTGGAACAAGAGGCGTCTTTGTGCTTTACTTTCCCATCTGTAAGGTAAGGACACAAAGACTTACCTAGGAGGATTTCATGAAGATCAAGGAAGACATGTTTGTTTGTTTGTTTATGGCAGTGATGGGGATCCAACCCAGGCTTCACCCATGGTAGGCAAGCACTGTACCACTGAGCTACACCCCTGGCCCTGATGACGAACTGAAAGCACATGTGCTATGTCCAGATCACAGTAGGTGCTCCATGAATGTCAGCTCCCTCCTTACTGAGTACAGAGCAATGTTTTAGTATATTGGACTATAACTGAAAGGCGACAGATGGAATGATAGTGATGATATTTATTCTTTCAAAAGCAGGATACAGCTGCACTTTGGGGAGTTGGGGAGGTTCTGGGCAGGGAGTGAAACCTTCATTCTAGTGTGTGGTTTTTGTAGCTTCCTTCTCCTGCAATGGAGGGTGAGACAGGCTGGATCTGTGTTTTGGTGCCCAGAGGCAGATTAGTTAAAACCACTTCTGGCCTTACTGTAGGAGGCTCTGGTCTGGAGGGATGAGCTGGAGCCACTCAATTCTGATGAACAGGCAGGTCTGGGAACGCTGGAACAAGTGACCTCTGAGGACCTCTCCAGGCCAAAGTCCACTTCTGGATCAGGATGGAGGGGACCACATGTACACTCCTCACTTGGCCACCAGAGGGCAGACCTGAGGCAGGATGACCAGACCAAGGTGCCTGTGTCTCTAGCTAGGACACAGACCCCAGGAAAAATCTGTAGTCAGAGGATGGGGTGCAGGGTGTCTAATACTGGGGTCCTAGGGACGGCAACTGTGCTAACTAGAGAGGATGAAGCTCAAGTCTCCCAGTTGTTGTGACCTGCATCTGTCCTCTGTGCTCTAATGCCCAGCAGATTTGGACAGATGAGCCTCTTGTCTTCATGCTGTGGGGACGTCTGTAGGATGTTCCAGAGTCCCAAGAGAAGTGGCTTACAGCTTGTCTAGTTCTACAGAAAGCAGCTCTGGCTCAGAGGGCTGCAGTACTGACCCTCAATGGTCACCACCCTGTTACCTTCAATAACAACTGAAGGTGGCCATGGGCAGTGCCAGTCAGTCCCTCAGCTGTCTCTGCAGCCTGTGCCCTTTCAGGGTTACACACACACAGGAATCATTTGCTGTTGTCTGATTCCATCTGTAGTGAAGATGTGTCCTAGTCAATGCCCTTTGTTTTTGGCAAAGAAGGATTCCGGAACCTTCTCTTACACGGCATTCATTTGAACCTTCTCTGCAGTCTGCATTGGACACCGCAGTCCTTGGTGTCCAACTGCAGCAGCGTGGGGATTTGTGGCTTTCTCTTCTCTGCCACATCGAGGCTCATCCTTCCTGTCAGCATTTTATGTTTCAGAGTTTCCCCACACTGTAACTTTCTGAGCACTGCACTTCCACAGAGCTCCAGTGGTGCCCCACAAGCAGAAATGGTTACTCCAGCCTCTCAAAGGGGGAAGCAGAAACCAAGAGCTGTGGTGGGCTGAGCCAGGACAGAACTCACGCAGGGCAGACGCTGAGGAACTGAAAGCAGCCAGTCACTGCAGAGCATTGGGGTGCCGGGTTTTAGTCCCCCACCCCCATTTCCCAGCAGGTTGTATGATGAGAGCATCTTAAAAGTCTGGATTGGCGTCCCTTCCCCTCCATCCATCCAGCCATGCACCCGGTCCTTTTTACGCCCCCAGTTTTGCTGGTTCTGGAATCAGTAAAAGATGAGAAAGACTTATGAAACAGTTACCTGTGAGCTCAGGCTTCAGAAGGAAGGAAAAAGATGCTCACCTAGGTATGGTACAGCTGTGCACTGCACTGTGTAGGTGGCATCATAGGACAAATGGTATAACATAGGCATGTACAAAGAATAATGGGAGAGGGGACAAAAGAACACATTTTGAGAAGTTTCTAGAGATGACCCTATCATTCGGTGGTTCTTTTCAGGATCTGGGTCAGCAGGCTTAGTGGCACATGGCAGTTTTGTTACTTAAAATATGGGCAACTGTGCCTGCACTCAGGGTAATGGGCTTTGCTGTCACACGGTTCTGTGGCAGTTTCAGGGGCCTGAGGAAGAGGACCTGAGCTGCAATAAGATCCAGTAAAGTAACGTTGCCAAAAGAATGGGCTGAGCTGGGGAATTTTTAACATCGAAACTCAGCCTGGTGGCGATGAGGAAGAACCTTTTGTCCTTGTCAAAGCCATGACACTTATGCACTGGATGTTGAGGACAACCCCTATGGACTGGGCAGTGTGCTGGTAACTGGGAGAATAGAAATGTGAGGCTCGTAACTTCTAGGAGTCACCATCTCATAGAAGAAATGGCCAGTCCATGTGAAATGTGTCACAGTCAAGGTGAACACAGGATGAGCACTCCAGGCCCTAGGGGGCCAGAGGAAGAAGACTCCACCTCAGGTGACATTTAAGTTCAGTTTGAGAGAAGTGTCCCTGGAAAGGGGGAGGGAGGAAGGAGAACAGCAGGGTGAGAGGGTTGCTCTGACACTGTGTCTGCATGCACCTGCCCATAGAGTCGAGGTGGGTGTCTAGAGATCAGACAGGAGGCTACAGAGGAGGCGAGGTCAGACTCTGACACAGCACTTGGTTGACTCCCCCTCTGTTCACAGACCCCCTTGAGCAGGTTTTCCCTGCTTCCAGGCCCCCAAATTGCCTGGGTTTGTTCTACCTAATTGTGTCACTCTTTACTGCTCCTTGCCCTTCCTGATGCTGGTGGAGTATGGGGAGGCAGGGGGCTTTGGGAAGGAGTTGAAAATACAAAACAGGCAGCTTTCATTGCTCTTTCCTGTTTGGCATGAATTTCATGTTTATAAACGGAGGACGGGTTCCAATACTAGGTTCCCAGATAATGATTTGTAGCTTCACTGGACATTTTCATTATTTTCCCAAAGAATTTTTTTTTAAAAAGTAGGTTATATTAATAAATCTATTAGTGTAGAGTGGGTGGACAATTCTCACCCCACCTCCCTTTTACTTTTCTGCATGGCACTGAGCAGTAAGTATGGTAAGAAATTCAGATTCCAGTCAGTTATTCTCCCTGGTCAATTAAAACTATTCCTTGGGTACTTTCTATGTGCCAAATACTCTCTTAGGTTCCAGCCAGAGCAGACACATCAATTTAAACCTTACATTTCTGCATATTTATGGTTGAAAATGTCAATTATCATTGACTGGAAACCTTATAGCAATGGCTATAGAGATAAGATTGATACAAATAAGTCTGACAAAAGCTCATGGGAGTTTTTTAAATTACAAAACAAAGGATTCCATGGCAAACTGGTAAATAACAAGATATATTTAAACCCATTAAGATCAAACCAGGAGCGGGAAGTATAAAAAGAATATAAACAAATAGTATAATTAGAGCCGTTTGGTTTCAAATTAATTTGAATCTCATTATTTACTTGCTTGCCAAGTGGTTATTTTTCTTGGGATTTAATAAGACCCTACTCTATGCACCCCAGCTCCAACCTGGAATCTACTGGTATTATTCCTTGATAGGAAGGCATATTATGTCTTCTGAGACAGCTCTTTGACACCAATATTTGGGACATCAGCCCACTTTGCTTCTGCCTATCAGGTACTTGGAGGGGGAAGTGCTTCTATTGAACTTGAACGAATTCCCACAGTCCCCTTCTGCGACTTTTGAGAAGGAAATGGTTAATTTGGCATCTCTGAGTTGGTCGACAGGTGCAAAGACACTGGGAAATAGGGCCCACACTAGCCCTAGGATAATCTTGCATTTATTCAGCTAATCTTTCCTAAGCAGGTGTGAGCCAATTAAATAAATTCGGTGCCTCTTGTTGGCTTAGGTTATGTACGAATTGCAAGTATTGTCATCTCAAGCAGAGAAGCCCCAAAGTCCAGATGTTTGTCAAAGTACCTGCCTGGGGAACCTTCCAAAGGGATGGTCTGGGTAGACTGCTTGGGACTCGCTGCACCAGCTCTTTCCTTCCACAGGGATTCTGAAGTTAGAGCAAAACATCAAAGCCTCCAGGCCTGTTCAATCGCTCGGGTCACAGAGGGACCTTGAATGCCATTTAAGTGCGACTCAACTCCGACTGGGGATTCAGGGCTTTCGTGTTTTTAACTCTGAGACTAAAGGTTTTCTCAATGACTGTTTCCCCTTCCTTTGGGATATAAGCTCTCTTTTTCGTTCCTCTTACTTTTTTACAGCTCATCTCGCTTTCTGCCTCTCGACGCGGTGTGGGAGGCCGGCTGAGAGCACCGCGGAGCCCCCGGCGGACGCTGGAATCCCGACAGCTTTTCCTTCACAGATCTGTAGGCACCAGCGAAACACCCGCGGGCTCAACTTCCCAAGGGGCTCCGGATGGGCGTGGCCACTAAAGAGGGGGCACAAGGACCTACACTGGGCCATTTATGCTTTCACAGACTGTGGCCTGTTGGCACAAAAGGCCGCTTCGGGGTGGGGCTTCCTATGCCCGCGGAGCGCGGCCTTCCCGGATGCCGCCTGCCCTCCTCCGGGCCGCCGCGCTTCCTTGGGGCTTTCCTCCCCGTTCCAGGCAGCAGATGCTCGCAGCCGGCGCCGCCACAGGCCAGACACCGTCTTTGCAGACCCACCTCCCGCCTGCGCCACAGCGCGCTCCGGAGCGCGACCGGCCCTGTGGCTGGGGCCGCCGCAGCCCGCATCCAGCCGCCGCTCCCGGGCTGGAGCCGACGGGCGTGGCCGGCGGTGAGCCTGTCGCCTGCTTCCTTTCCCCGCACTCGCCGCCGCCTCAATTCCCCAGCCGGCTGCTGGGCGGAGGCCGAGCAAGCCTTGCGCGAGGCTGGGCGGGGGAGGCCCGGAGCCCCTCCCGGGCCGCGCGGCGCCGGCCGGCGGTGCAGTCGCGCGCTCGCCGCCAGCGAAGCCATTGGCTCGGCGCAGTCACCCCACGCGGGCTGCAGCGGCGGCCTCCGCGGATTGGCGCGCGGGCGGGCGTGTGCGTGCCGCCCGGGCTGCACCGAAGCCCCTCCGTCTTGGGGTTGCGCCCCCTCCCCCCGTTGGAAACGACCATCCCTCCATTGTCCCTGCGTTGCAGTTGCAGCATCTGGGGCTGCTGCCAGCCCCAGTCCCGGCTGCCTAGGCCCAAAGAAAGGGCGCCAAAGGCGCGCTCCCCGCTCGGGCGCACGCACCGACCGCCGCCCTCGACCGCACACTGCAGCATTTCGCGCTCCGGCGCCGCGCCCCTCCCCGCTCACCCTCATTTACATATCCCACTATTGTGACCAATCAGTGTGCGTCTCTCTCGAAGCGGATGGCTTTGCCTGAGAGGAAAGGGAGTGGCTGGCGGCGCATGCGCCGCGGTGGCTGACTTGAACCGAGGCTTTTATTGCTGTAGTTTATTTCCACCCCCTTCCCTCCTGTTCTCTCTCTCCCTCTCTCTTTCTTTTTTTCCGCCCTAGCTGGGGCTGTGTTGGAGGAGAGGAAGAAAGAGCAACAGAGGATTGTATTTGTTTCTTACGTTCCTGAAAATTGCTACCAGCAAGACCAGCTAAACGGTTGTACCTTCTTCAATTCTGCAAAAAGTACCAAGTCCCCTTCCCAGCAATTTTTGCTTTAAAGTTGCCCTTTTGAAAATAATTTTTTTCCAGGAGAGAGATGTCTTATCAGGGGAAGAAAAATATTCCACGCATCACGGTGAGTTGGGTACTTGGGAAATGTGCGTTCGGCCAGCAACCTTTTGTGGCACTGAACATCTAAGGGATTTCTCAAAGAGGGAGATGGAAAGGGACTCAACTTTTTTTTAAATTTTTCAGTTGCTCACGAAGGTAATGATGGTGGGATGGTGGTGGTGGGAGATGCAATAATAAAGAATTATAAGGCACGTAGTTTGCAAGGCATTAAAATAGGAGCGTGAGTACCGGGAGCTAGCCTTAGGTAGCGCGCCAGATCCGCTGTATCCTTTTATTGTGAGCCCGAGATGCTGCAGTGCTGGCTTGCAGGGTGTAAGCAAATGGATGCCAGATTGAATATGCATGGTTGAAGCTCGATATTGTTCTCCGGGCTGCGTGCTGCGAGGCTGGACTCTAGGAGCAGCGATGGGGAGCTGGGGAAATGGATCCTCCCTCCCCGTGTCTTCCGCCCCCACCGTAAAGGGCTTTCTGGAGCCTTCCTCCGGTTCCTTGGAAGAAGGAACGGGTTTCAGCCCGAAGGCTTAATGACAGCAGAGGGATGCTGGAAAGGGCAGGGTGTACCGGAATGATGTGGAAACGGGAAGGGAAAGCGGGCACCGAGATGAGCAGGAGAGGAGGGCGGGGGCCCGGGCGAAGGCTTTTTGTTGACTGGGGACAGGTTTTTGGTAGCCCTCTGGTTTGAGGCTGGGTCCTTGGCAGGGCTCAGGGCTCGCTTTCCTGCGTCTTTTCTGCCTCTTCCGCCACCAGGAAGGCGTCCGTGTTGGCGCATACAAAGCGGGCTGGGAGGGTGGGCGCTGGGGACAGCGGCGAGCCGGGCTCGGAGAGGTAATGGCGCTGCGCGACGCGCGGAGCAGATGGCCCGGCCGGCCCCAGGCAGACAATGATCACAGCGGCCCGAGGTGTGGGCGCTGTTCTAGGGCCTGGGATTGTTGCTTTGTACATCACCGGAAAACATCCGTGCCGTGAATTCGCGATGCTTCAGGGATGAGCACCGGTTCTTGCTCCCACCCTCTCTCCATCTTTTCCTGGAAAAATCTCCGGGTCCTGTTGTCTACATCCTCGAATGAAATCCCGGGGAGGGGGAAAGCCAGGGAAATTCATTGTTATATAATGCTGTGCAATCGCAGTTGGCCAGCTGATTCCCGGGTAGAACCCAAGGCCGACGCAGACACTAAAGAATCTTTCAAACAGCTAAAATGTGTTTTAGGGCTGGATTTGAGGGCGTGTTTTCACTCTGGTTGTCCCTTTGGCCCCGGGCACCCCATCTTTCTCTCCATGCACAAGGACACACCCATCCGCAGGAGAGATGTGGGAACAAATGCGCAGGGGAGGGGTCGTGCGCTGGAGATTTTCTAGGATGAACTGGGTTGGTCTACAACGAGGGTGAATTGTAGTTTTTTCTTGAAGGCAGTAGACCCCAGATCCCAGAGGATAGCGCATGGGGCACCCAATGTTCTATGTTCCCTGGTGGAGGAAGGAGTCTGGGGAGCTAGGGAGGGGGTGGGGGTGGGGAGCAGATTTGCAGCAAGCCTGTGATAATTTGTTGTCTTCTTGAACAAATGAGGCAATTTCATTTCGTATTGATGTTGTGGGTAGAAAAAAAAATAGACAAATAATCAAGACCAATTTTTAAAAGTGCACCCCCTCCACCCTTTAAAAATTCGGGTTGCGTTATCCTAGGACCTATAGCATGTTTTCCCTCTCTCTATCACCGGGGCCAGCCTCTTATGTAAGAAGCCTTCTAGAAGGTACTGGAGTGAACCGGGCTATGATATTTCACTTTTTTCTTGGCATGATGTTGGCAGGGGGATTTGTGGGAACAGGTAGGGCAGTGACTGAGGGGCAGGTGGTAAAGGGCAGGACTTCTTCTGGCCTCCCAGGCAAGGGAAGCTGTAGATCTGGGAGAGGAGGGATCATTATAGGCTTAACCTCTCTCAGCCTCAGTTTCCCTGTCACATGAGAGTAGAATCTTGTTCCATCGTAATCTGAGGCTACAACAGCACCATGTACTGGACAGGATTTTGTACAGGTATTTATATTTACCATATACAAGTTCAGGAATTGTTGGATGTTTCCAGTTGACTTTCCAGTATCTACATCAGGATGAAAGACCCTGCAGTGTTCAAAATGAAAATCATGTTGTTTTTCAGTATGTCAGAGAAACAAATGCTTTCTAAACCTGGGCATGTGTGCAATAATATGTAAATGTGTCTTTTTCCTTTCTCTCTAGTAGCTTATATATATAAAATAAAGATTTACTATAATTTCCTTTTCTTAGCTGCTAGATGTAGGTGGCACTTGCTTGAGTATTGTTTTACAGCTGAGTTTTGGGTTAACCCTTGTCAAGATGAATGCTGTCCTTTGAGATGTATTGCTTATTAAAGGGGCAATATTATGGCTCAGCTTGTAAAGCTTGAATCCAGACTGAAATAAAATAGATGTGTATTCACTGAATATACCACCTTCTCATTCCATTCCCTCAACAGGATTTGGGATAGCCATGAGGCATAATGTGGTATTTTTGTTACATTCTTGGCTCTCCCATGCCACACGTCCTTTATTTTTTTGCACAAATATCACCTGTTAAAATAGAAGTGCATTAGTAATCTATAGTGGTGTTAGATTTTAAAATTTGCTGTCTCATCTACTTTATCATAAAACTATACCTTTTTCTTAACTATGTAGTGAAAATGGTGTAATTCCCGTAGTCCCTCTCCTCCCTGCTATACTTGCTGTGATTTGCATCAAAAATAAATGCAAATATAGAAGGACATACTGAATTGAAACCTTGTTATGGTTGGACCCAGTGTGTTTGTATAGGTATCCCCTGACAACAGACTTTTGGTCACTTTTCCCCGACACAGACCTTGCCAAGACTTTCCTACATGTGGGTGTGTTTCTTTCTTTCTTTCCTTTTTCTTTTTTTTTTTTTTTTTTAATGAAGTTTAGCCAAAAGTCACTTAAAAAGTATTGTCTTCTTTATGTGGAATTTTTTCTCTTCTCTTTAATGCCCCTCCTCATTTGTCTTTTGCTTTCAGATTTAAGGTCTAATTGAAAGAGATGGTTGGTTTTTCTAGAATAGGGCTTGGCAGTACGATCTGCCTCAGTGGGTGATAAGTTGTTTGCTATGAACGGGTTCCCCTTTGTCACCAGAGCTTTAAAAAACTGGCTCATTCAAACATCACTTCTGAACAGTACAAACGTGTCCTGCATTCATTTAACTTAGTACTTGTGTTCCTCATAAGTCAGTTATGTGTTGTGACCTTACTACCTTTTTGTTTCAGAGTGATCGTCTTCTGATCAAAGGAGGTAAAATTGTTAATGATGATCAGTCGTTCTATGCAGACATATACATGGAAGATGGGTTGATCAAGTAAGTGTAACTCATTATTATGTAGACACAAATATCTGTATACCTCCCCTGGTTCCCAAGCATTGGCTTTCCCTCACACATGAAGTGTTAAATTTTAGTGACTCAAAGAGTGACCACCTTAGTATCTGTTTTAAGTTCTGTTTTGATCAGTGGTAATGAATGAACTTGAGAATTCAAATTTGTGGATTTCAAAGTTGCCCCCCCGCTTATGTCTTTAGTAATTTCCTATTTTTTTAATGGAGGTGACAAAATATTTTCGTATTGCCAGCTCAGATACTTGGTTTAGGATATGTGGACTGTGTGAAAGGGTCTCCTAGAACGTAGTTGCTTGGAATGGGCAATCGAAAGGCATAGATGTGGAGCACAGTCTCTCATCAGGATAGGCACCTCTGATCTCTTAATCAGGAGTGTAAGTTGGAGGGGCCACAGAAGGATACCAAGTTAATTACCAAGTACCACAGACAAATTACTCCCTAATCCTGGGGGAATTGTAGTTTTCATTCTCTTAAGTGGAAACTGTCACAAATAAGGCTGCCCTTTGTATGTTGTATATTATGTCACGCAGGAGAAACAGCAGAACAGTTGCGAGTTTGGGTATTTCTGGACTCTGGAGAGTTAAATGAGCTGAGTGCATACCAGTGTCCTCATGCCCTTCCTACTGGGACAGCTCACAGGCTCTGGAGAAAAAGCACATCTGCTTAAAGACAAACACTGCACCAAGTGACATCTTTTAAATAAGAAGCATTTATCAAGTGCTCGCAGTAGACCAGCCCCGAGGAGTGGAAACCTGGCGTGGATGTGACTGCTGCCTGGAAGCTCACACCCTGATTTATGAACCTAAAATAGGTTTTAGCATTTCCACATGTAATGTTTTCTCCATGTGTGTTTCTTGTGACAGTTTCAGCTCTGGGCTCTCAAATGATGTGACTTTCTTGTTCCATCTCTGCTCCCAATTATAAGACAGTGTGATTTGGCCTGGCAGAGGGACACTGTCCTGGAAGGGAGTAGGCCTGAGTGCTATTTTTAGTCTTCACTCATTTGTCTTAGAACTTTATCAATTCCTCTTTGATTAATTTTTAAGACACTAGAAAGATATAATAAAAATATTTTCTTAAAAATTGGAAACGAATTATGTCCCCAACATGGTATTTATTTTTCTGCCTTTATTATCTGAATTGCTGATCACCTGTTTCCACATTTAAAATTTGCTGCAGTTATAGTGTTCACTTCTTTTTTTTTGTCCCACCTCCACCCTTCCACCTCTGTTCTCTCACTATTGAAGAGGATATGGTGAAAATAAATGTTTGGAAAATGCAGCCAGGTCTGAATATTGGATAATTAGCTCAATGGTGTGTGTTACAAGAAGGTCAGATGACATATAAATACCTTGGGGCCTTGTTACCATTTGACGTTAGTGGTTTCTGGTAGCTAATGTGCGAATGGGGCCTCTGGTGCCTTATGTAAATTTTGTTTTCTAGTTTACTCGGCAGCACCCTTTGCGGGTGGGGTGTGGGGTCTCCATAATGAATGATGACAAGAATCGAAAAAGTCCCCGACACTATCCAGTTTGGAGCTTAGTGAAGATAGCTGTCAGAGCTTATTTGAATCCACATCTTATTGACCGCCCTTATCACCAACCCTGTTTATTTAGGCAAATAGGAGAAAACCTGATCGTGCCAGGAGGGGTGAAGACCATTGAAGCTCATTCCAGAATGGTGATCCCTGGAGGAATTGATGTCCACACTCGTTTCCAGATGCCTGACCAGGGAATGACGTCTGCCGATGACTTCTTCCAGGGCACCAAGGCAGCCCTGGCTGGGGGGACCACCATGATCAGTAAGAAGCTCCGACTGTCCCTGCAGCACCCCTCTTAGAACTGTGAGAGCCAACGAGTCTGTGTTGTTCTTTCTTTGAGCGGCTGACAACTAAGCAGGGGTTAGACCTACTAAATAAGGGTCTGGGCAGGCTCTCATTTTCTGTCGAACTTGGTGTTCTCCAGTTGAATTGGAGCCTCTGGTCCTAAGGAATTTTGGTAGGAAGAAAGGAACAGCTTCTCGATTTCTCTACTTGAGGACTTTTGTCTTCTTTGACCCCAAAATGTGATTTGGTTATGAAAGTGCAGCGTTTGAAGTCATCTTCAAAGCTACTAATTTTGAGCCTTCGCTCATAAATATTTCATTTTGATTAAAAACAAAATTTCCTAAGGGTGCTTATTCTTGGAATAAGGACGGGGTTCAGCAAATAAAATATGCAGCCAGGAACCTCTATTCCACTGATGTGAAAATCAAGTAGGGTAAATACTCTGTAGCCTGGGTTGGACATAAAGAATTAGGCAGTCCTGCTTGGTGGAGGAGCCACAGATACTAACTGTTCTTTAGATAGGAAAACTGCTGGTGCCCACACCCAGGTGACCTTCATGTTGCTTTGAGGGCTTTGAGTTTTTGGTTCAGCCAAATCCAAAATGTATGTACTGGATACAGTACTGGTGCTCGGTTTGCTTATGAACAGGCAGATTCCAGTAGACCTTTTTGCAAATGTCATTTTTGTTTTGAGGTGGGGGCGGGCATGCTGGCTGGTGGCTCATCAGATGCATATTTCAGAAAAGAGGTTTTTATCCAAGAGCAAAAGTAAACACACTTCCTGTCTTATATGAAAAGCTCATAGTTTGGTTCAGAAGAGGGTCAAAAGTAGAAGGAACTTCACCATTGAGAGAAGCTTGACTTTGTGTCTTTCAGTGATAGTCTTTTTCACCTGTGGTTTTGGGGTTTGTCTGGATACTTCTTTTCTGCCTTTCCTGAGCTGGAAGAGCGTTGTCCTGCTGTCCCCTCCTAGTTGGACTTTCCCTGCATTTTAAATTGCACACTCACTCCCTGGCGCCTTCCCTGTCCCTGTCTTCAGCTCTGAAGCATCGGGACAGTTGTCTCTTGCCTTCCTCTACACCATGAGACAGCCTCCAGGGTTAAGGCTCACTACTTCTGCCTAGCTCCAGGCCTTGCTTTCCAGCTCATGGGTCCATCCTTTGGAGGGCCCTTAGTATACACCCCAGGACTTGGGCCAGTGCGGAGGCTGCCACTTGTGGGTGGCTCAGGATGCCCTTGACCGAGTGGGCCTTTCCTCCCTCCCTCCAGGGTGCTCTGGAGTCACACCTGAGCTGGGAGGAGCACAGACCACTTCAGTGTGAGCTGGGAAGGCCCAAGTCAAGGTAGTGATCCACCTCATTCCGAGGGCAGACGTTGGTCACAGAAGGTCAATAAGCCATAAGTAGTATTTCTTGAGCGAATGGCTGGTGACGACTGGTTGGAGGAATTGTCTGGCAGGAGCCCTCCGAGGGGCAAATGCCCCCAGCTGGAAGTCAGCAGTCTGGTTCTCTTCCAGCACTACCTTGCTGTGAAACCTTGCACAGGTCACCTCACTTCTCTGTGTCTTTGTGGCTCATCTGCCCGATGAAGTCCTATCTAGCTCCCCCATTTGGTCAGGCACTGAGCTCAGTGAGAGATTTTGCCCTTAATCAAATGCACTTTTCCTGGCAGACGCAGAAGGGCCCTGCTACTTGAGCGGCCCGTCCTCTCCTGCATTCCTGCATGTGTCTCTTCATCCCTTTCACTTGGCTGTGCTTTGGCCCCTTGCTCTGCTCTTGTCCCTCCTGCCTGCCTTCCCCCGCCACAGGGGCACATCTTTTTTGGCTGCCCCCCAGCTTCTTTGTGGCCTTCCCCCTCAGTAGCTGTGGGCTTCTTTCCATTCATCCAGGTGGGTTCCTTCTGGGCAGTAATGAGAGGCATCTCGTTCCAGGGTGCCTGGAATAGTCAGCAGATGGCCCTGTGGGCGGATGGTCAGGGGAGTGAGAGTCCAGCTGGCTGCTTGGCCTGCTTGCATGGAATGCGAAGGCGTTGAGCTGATGGCTCCAGGATGCAGTCAGTTTGGCCAAAGGGTAGGAGATATGATGAGCTAGCCTCAGAGAGTGAACATAATTAGGGTCGTCACACTGAACTGAATGAGTGTGCTCAGAGCTCTCACACCCCAAACTCCACTGCTTGTGTAGCCTGTGAAAAATATTAGCGACTCCTGCAAATAACCACCTGTGGCTGCTGGCCTGTGTCGGATTCCCACCAGCCCGCCTTTCCTCCTGGGGGAGGAGTAACAGTACAGATGAGAAAATTGGGATTTCTTTTTTTTTTTCCTTTTTCTGCTTTCTGTTCATGCATTCTGCATTCCTTCAAGCGAGCGAGTGGCCACACTTACTTTAGACAGGGAAGCCTTGCAAAGAGCACTTATTCAGTGCAGCTCGGTTGGTACATAGAACCTGCTTCTTCAATGAGACCACAGCTCCGTAAATGCTTGTTGAAGCCAGGAAGCAATGCTTATGGAGTTTTGGACAGATTCAAGTGCACCCTTGATGTGCCCACAGCTATTGCATAAAAAAGCAGAAGGAAATTGGTACGAAGACCGTCTGCACCGTCTCCTCATCTGTCTTTCTCCAAGCCTTGCCACCTGCCCTGGCCAGTGTGTCTTCTATCCCTTTGCTGGCTCTGTGTCTCCTAGGTCACAGGCCCTACAGGCTCCATTTCTGACTGCCATGGCATTGCCCGCTGAGGAAAATGAAGCCAAATGTTCCCAGTTTAAAAAAGATGGTGACATGTCAGCAGCAGAAAATAATAATATTGCTATTAAACGGAGCCTGCCGCAGAGCACTGCACAGTGGGATCTTTGTGAGGGCCCTGGCGCAGGGCAGGGGATGCCCTTCACCTTTCTATGAGTGGGTGGAGATCCCAGACACAGCCTGCAGGTGACATCCAGACTGGCCCAGAGGTCACACAGGTAGCTGGGATGTTGCTTGGAGAAATCCTGTATACTCCCGAAGGGCTTCATGGTCATCAGAGTTGTTATGTTCCTAGAGACTCTAGGAAGCGGGTAGAAATGGTTACTTGCATTCTGCAGAGGGGAAGACTGAGGCCAGAAGTGAGGACACTACTTGCTGACACATTCCCTGTGTGCTGGGGCAGGTGGCAGGCATGATGCATACCTGCAGCCCTGGCCCTACCACTCCTGGCTGTGTCACCTTGGCCTCAGTTGCCTCATCTGTGAAATGGGAACAGTTGTCACAAAGATGGACTGTGGCTGTGTCAGCACAGTCCCTGGCCTGTGGGAAGCACTGAGATGTGGCAGTCATTGTCAATCCATCTTGTGGGGACCAGCAGGCCCATATCTATGACTTACCAGAGCTCTACTCTCCCTATAGAGCCAGAGAAAAGAGGCTGCACCTGCTGAGGGCGTGGCCTGAGCATGCGTGGAGAATGGGTTCTCCAAGTGTGGGCAGTGTATGTGCCTGGGTGTATCACCTGGTGGTTTATCTTCAGAGATTCTGCTTCCTGGGTCCTGCCCGACCTCCTGAAGCAGCAGATGTGCTGGTGGGACCTATGAATCTGTATTTTAATCTGGCACTTGTTTGAAGCACCCAGGGCACTATTTGAAAGGACAGTAGACCCTTGGTCAATACAGGAAAATTTGAGGAGACTCACTGTGGCTTTCCTTTGCCTGTTCTTTTCCCTGGCGGCTCAGGCCAGGTCTTGCAGTTCTTTTAAGATGTAGACGAGGGTCCACATCTGTCTGGTCCATGAATGAGATGGCATTTAGCTCAAGTCCAGAACAATTTTGATTATACTGCGAGCCAGATTCTGTGCTAATGGAGAATATAAAGAATGAGATAGAGTGGTCCTTGGATGTCCGTGGGGAACTGACTCCAGGACCCTTGTGGATACCAAAGTCTGAGGATGCTCAAGTCCCTACATAAAATGGCCTGGTAGTTGCATAGAACCTGTCCATATCCCCCTGTGACTTCCCTAGATTATGCTTATGCCTTGTGTATGTCACACTCTTCTTTGGGGAATAGTGACAAGTTCAGCCGAGATGCAATCTTTATGAATATATTTGATCCATGTTTAGTTGAATCCTTGGATGCAGAACCCACATATGCTGAGAGCTGCTTGTGGCTCTCAGAAGTCTGTGCCAGAAGTATGCACTTTGGATCTACAAGGATCAGGAGTCACTGCTCTGAATGTCATTTCTGCCTGCCTGAACTCTGGGCTGTCCCTAGAGGTGTGGGGTGTAGGCACAGACATCCAAGGGGCTTCCTCACCATACTGCAGAGGTGGGAGGGGTGCTGATCGTGAATGGGGTAAGGGGGTGCCATCGCTGCAGGGCTGGGAGACCCTCTCCCCTGAACTCTAGACTTGCCACTTCTCTGTGCAGCTGCCTGGATGTGCCTCTGTTCACCTGTCCCCAGGCCTCTCCTCCTCTCCTGTACCTCTGCAGTGCTGCCAGCCTCCAGTCCCGGAGGGCTGTTGGCATGTCATGCTGGCCCCAACCCCCAAGCCACCCTGGAATCTTGGCTTATTGTGGGTCTTGTCAAGTGGCTCTTGTCCCCATGCTCTCTCTTGCGCCTGTTCCTTTGCACCCACTGATTCTGCACTTTGCCTCTTACTGGAGTTTGGCTCTGACCCTTGGTGGAGTCTCAGTGCCTCTGTGGCTGGGCTCCTCCAGCACAGCTGTGCCTCTGTTTCCTCCTCCTTCTGAAACCATCAGTGGCTCCCTCTTGCTTGGAGAATGCAGCCCATTGTCAGAGTCCCCGTGACGTGGCCCAGTCCTGGTGCCCAGCCTTGACTCATGTCAGCTCAGCTAGGGGTGCCGTTGCCTTTTCTGCCCAGTTCTTATTGCCTGAGGAGCTCAGTGGGTGCTCCCTCGAGGGCTCCTCCTTAGCCCTTAGCCCTTTTTCTTCCTTGCTGTTTCTCGGTACTTCTTGCACTTAGGTGGATACTGGGATTTTTATTTCCCCCTATACTGGATGTTGAACGCAGGGGCACCTTATGACTGAGCTACATCCCCAGTCTTATTATTTATTTATTTTTCTGTTTTTTGAGTCAGTCTAAGTTGTTGAGGGTCTTACAAGTTGCCCAGGCTGGCCTTGAACTTGCAATCCTCCTGCTTCAGTCCTGGGATTACAGGTGTGCAACATTGTGCCCAGCAGACATTGGGCTTTTGTCCCCTGGCTCCTGTGGTCGGTCGGGGCCACTCTTTTGTTTTTGTATTCTCCACTCCCCACGCACTGTCTCAGTGCTGAGAGGCATCCATTGATGCCCTGGTTTGAGATCGTGAATCCTCCCATGAGTCTTGGTCTCCTGCTTGGCAGGGTGATGCCAGAGGACTGAGCTTCATGGGTAGGGAAGGAGGGCATATGTGTCTGATGTTAACAATGTTCATCCCGTCTGGTGGAAGCGGCTACTTCCTCAGCAGGGTCTCCTTCTGGCACAGCCTCTGAGTTCTGGGGTCAGCTCTTCAGCAGCTTGGGGAGGGAGACAGAAAGGGAAGCCCAGAGCCCAGGTATCGATGTGGTTGGGTCAGGCAGCCTTTCTGTCTAAACTGTTCTTGCAGAAGCGCTGGCTATAGCTGTGGGCTCTCACACTGGTCCTCCTAGCAGGAGGGCTTGCTCTTAGAAGGCAGCTTTGGTTGGAGAAGTCACGTGGCCCCAGCACCCTGGCGGACTCAACAGTCCTTCCCAGAAACGCTTTGGGCGGGTCCCAGCTCTTTCTGTGAGCCTCGCCTGTGGAGGCAGGAGGCCTGGGAGGCAGGCAAGGGGACTCCCTGAGGAGACGTGGCTCAGGGCTCCACTGCGGTACATCTATTGCTTGTCATTTTTTCATCCATGTGGCGTCTGGGATTGCTCCCTGTTGGTGACAGGCACACATGTGTGAACACACATACACTATAATATGAATGTGTCTGTAATTGATACTTTGATTATTCCCTTTGCAGCATTCATTTGGCTAGGGTTAGAAAGTGTTTACAAAAACACCCGACCACATCAGACTACGTTTCAAAGTCCAGGACCAAAGTTGTCACCACAAAATCTGCCCGTGGTCTGGCGATTAGAAAGCCACGTTATCCGATGAGCTGTCCGTGTGGGCTCTTCCTCTCTGCTCTTCCTCTCATCTCCCCAGCCCCTGCATGGATGAGGTCCCTTGTTTCGCTTAAGCCGTCAGCAGGCAGACTCCATGGGGCCAGGCCTGCTCAGGTGCCCTGTGTGAATCTCAGTCCTCAATACCTGGATTGGAAGGTTCCACTCCCTGGCATAGTTTGGGCTGAGCACTGGGTACTAATACATGGTGGTGGGCATTGTGAAGGAAAGGGAACTAGCCCAGCTCTTCCCAAAGGCCCAGGGCACATGCTGTACAAAATGCCTTTCTCATGAAGGAGGTTGTTGCGTTGGGTTTGACCGGCCAACTGGGGAGGTCAGCAGGCATATGAAGCCTTTCCAGAAGCAGGGGCATTTCTGTGTGACTCTCTAGACCCTAATCTTTGGGCATCATGGCAGTTCCCCTAATCTTTCCTGTGGTCCTGAGAACTGGCCGTATAGCCTTGCACTTCAGGCCAGCTCATGAAGAGTTCAGCCCTCATCTCTTGAGACCTCTGTGTCCTCCCTGGTCCCTCTTCCCCCTGGCCTCATTTGGGGGTGTTGCACACACAGCTTGGAGAGTCTCAGTTCTCAGATGTTTCCGGAGCCTATTCTCTAGTTTCCCCTAGAGTGGGCTGTTCAGACTATTGGGAACTTCTCATCAATCCTCTTGGCTGGAATGGCAGCTGGAGTCCGGAGTGGTGGTGGGGGAGTGGCAGTTGGGTTCTCCTAAGGCCTTCCTAACCTCTGGACCTGAGGGACAGGCTTTCAGTGACCAGCATCCCAGGCTCAGGGTTCCTCATTGCTAGACGAGGGCTCCCATGACACGTGTCCTAGGGTTCCCTTGTCCTGTGTCCTGGCCAAGTGAGCTGGGCAAAGACTTCTGTAGGCAGAGATTGTGCTCCCTCCATGTTTCCATGGCTCTGGTATGCATGGGAGCTGGCTATGCTGGTGGCCCAACAGGCCACTGAATGAGTTGTCAAGAGCCATGGCTCGTCCCTTTTTGTGCCCTTGTTAGCTTTCAGCGCTGTCCTGGGGCAGTCTGACAGGGCCCCCTCCACCTGACACCTGGGACTGATGGAAGCAGGTGCTGTTGGAGCGATGGGTGGTGGTGGCCATGGGAGACCCAGGTCCTTGCCATCTTCTCCTCCTGACTGGAGAATCGTAGGGTTTGGAGAGTGTGGTAGGAAACCACCACATTCCCTCACTGCCTTTCTCCACTGTTTACCTTCTCTCCAAAGCTTGGCAATGTCCCTGGTCCTGACCAGCATCCATGTTGAGCTGTAAGGGAGATGGAGTTCAGGGAGCCGGGGCTTCCCCGCTTAGCCACCTATGAAAACTCCTCACCATGCAGAGTTTCCAGGACTTTCTTTCAGTGTCCCTACTTTTGTTCAGGACAAGAACTGGGTTGCAGCACTCATTTTATTTTCCCTAAGTTTTGGCCATTTTACTTTTCACATGAAAACCCATCAAGGTGAGCCTTTGGCTTTTCTTGAAAAATGTGAATGTCACCCTGTGTTCAAGAGGGAAAATAGAGCGTCCCAGAGTGTGGTGGGTACTTCTTACCTTCCACGGCCCTGGCCCCAAATCACTCCATCAAAGGTCTTTGTCCTCCCCTCCTTTTCCTCTTTGAGCAGACCTCTCTATTTCTTCTAAGAGATGACGGCTGCTTTCTCTGGGTTTGGGGGCCCTGCCTCTAACTTGCTGCTATTGTTGGGCAAGGCCATTTGCTCAAATTCCTTGCTTTGAGTGGGCCTCTGCTGCCATGGTTAATGATAAAGAGGAATTACAGTGAGTAGAAATTAGAGTTCTTTCTGGTTAACCTATTTGGGAGGCAGCTTTCTTTGAATGTGACTGAATGTTCCCCTAATGATAGAGAAGATACAGCCGGGGGTTGGGTTGTGGTGGTCAAGGCTCCTGTCCAACGAAGGGAAGTTTGCCATGGGCTTGGGTGCTCATTAGAAACCATGGCTGCATGTTAAACCCCGGGGGAGTTTTAACAAAATATGGAGAACAGAGCTTCTGACCTCATTGTTCTAGAGGGGCCTTGCATTGGTAGTTTTGAAAGCTTCCAGGTGATAGCCAAGATTAAGAACCATGAATCCAAGAGCTTGGTCCTGCAGTTGAACTTCCGGCAAAGCTGAATCAGTGTTTGCTAAGGTTTTCCAAAAGCTGGTGGTGGCTTCTGCTGTCTGACCCCTGCTCTGTCCTGTCCTCTTTGCGATGGGAGGAAGATCACACTGTTGTGACCTGGGGGAGGGGTGGACGCCACAGCCTGGTGCCCTCCAGAAGCTTATGCGCAGGCTGGGGCCGAGCAACTGAAGGTTAGGACTTGGAGTCAGTGGGGGGAGAGTCCGTGAGAGTAATAAGGCTGGGTGTGGTGGGAGGGGAGGGGGGCCGAGGAGAGGGAGGAGCTGGACCGTGCCCTGCTGTCCCAGCCCTGTGGGCCACCTGCTGTGCAGTTCTCTGAGAAAACCCTACTGTCTTTAGGTTGAATCAGTAATGTTTATGACCTAATCTCCCTCTAATGATAGGCCAGGACTGGACTCCTTCCTTGTGGGGAGCCTGTGAGGAAGAAATTAAAAGATGCTGGTAATAACAGCATCATGGACTCTTAGCGTGACCATGCAGACCTTCTGCCCCAGCCTCTCTCTTGCAGCTGGGTGGAATTCATCGTACCTTGCACACTTCAGAGGGAGAGATTGCAAGCAACATAGCAAGATGGGGTGAGAGAGCTCCAAGAAGCAGATTTAAGTCCAGTTTCCCTTTCTAGTATTTTCTCTTTGAGAGCAAGCATCCTAATGTTTTTCCAGATGGCAGTTTCCACATCTATAAAAGGGAGATAATAAGACTTATTTCTTAGGGTTATGTACAAAGTTAATGAGGGCTTTTTTTTTTATACATACTATTTAAAAATGTCATAAAACTTTTGGTACATGTGTGACTCTTATCTGTTTTATCTACTCTGTTGATCATCCATCTATACTGTCTTAGTTTGGGCAATTAGAACAGTGTACATAGTGTAGCTTTTAAACAACAGAAACTTATTTCTCATGATACTGGGTGCTGGGAAATCCAAGATCAAGGGACTTGTAGATTTGATGTCTGGTGAAGGATCATTTTCTGGTTCATAGACACCTGTCTTCTCACTGTGTCCTCATAAGGTAGAAGGGTGAAGGTCTGTACTAACCCCATTTACGTGGGCACCACCCAGCTGACCTAAGCCTCTCCCAAAGGTTCCACCTCCTGACATCATCCTGGTAGGGGATAGGACGTTATCATAAGACCCAAACATTCAGACCATTGCTCGCTCCATTATCTGTCTATCTATCAGTTATCTATCTAATCTAATCATATATCTATCTATCTAATCTACATATCAAATTTATATCTATGACCTATCACCTTCATTTAATCAGCCATATATCTAATCTGTCTGTTACCCACCTAGTAGCTCTTCATCTCCTCTCTTGTCTAATCTGTCTGATCTGTATCTGTCAATCATCTGTTCATCTCTCCTGTGATAAGGATGCAGTTGCACATTGTCTGGTTCCAGATGGGTCAGGCCACTTCACTGTTACTTGATGACATCAGGAAGAAATTCAAGGCTTGTTAATCTTCATGAGTATGCAAAGGAGTTTGTATTTTGAACACAGCTGGAAAAACATCTGCCTATAAGAAGCCCTCTGTGGCCTAAGGATGTAGCTCTGTGGTAGAGCACTTGTCTTGCAGGCATGAGGCCCTGGGTTCCACCTCACCACTGCAAAAATAAATAAATACATGAAGAAATGAATGTCCTCTCAGAGGCTAAGAGAGTTTTTTTTTTTGTATCAGGGATTGAACTGGGGGCACTAGACCACTGAGCCACATCCCCAGCCCTATTTTGTGTTTTATGTGGAGACAGGGTCTCACTGAGTTGCTTAGTACCTTGCTGTTGCTGAGGCTGGCTTTGAACTCGTGATCTTTTTGTCTTAGCCTCTCAAAGTGCTGGGATCACAGGTATACACCACTGCGCCCGGTGCTAAGAAGGGTTTTTATATCAAAAAAAAAAAAAAAAGTGCTTCTCCCTTTTTTTCCCACTCCAGATAATCTCAGGAGAATTTGAGACCTAAATTTTCTTGGTGACACATCTGGTCCCACGATGTAAAGCAATGCCACCAGGAACAGCTCCTCAAATCAGACACTATTAGATCCGAATTCTCAGCCTTCTTGGGAGTCCTTGCTTACTGTGCTGTGGGCCAGCGGAGCCCCTCGTTTTCCTGGCTGGTGCACTGCGTGGGCTGTGGGCGGATCCCGGCCCTGCTGCACCAGCAGAGATTCCCCCTGGCCCCTGTCCTGCAGCTTGCTGAGCATACTGCGCAGGGCCATGGGTTTTTCCTCTGGCCCTCCTGGTGACAAATTCTTCCCCGTAGGTGATTTGGTTAAGGAAGCAGTTAGTCATAGAGAGCCCAACACATGGGGAAGTGGGCTTGGGAGAGGTCTGCCTGACTGCAGAGGGCTCTCCCCTCTGGGCGGCACCATGAGCCATGTCTTCCTGATTCAGGGCATCGGCTCAGTGAACCGCATGGACCCCTCGAAGATCAGAGCACTGGTCAGTTCTGGAATAGACAAGCCTCTCTCTCTCTCTCTTTCTCTTTTTTTTTTTTGTATGTGCTAGGTGGGCTCATCTTATGCTTCTTTAGCTGGGAGACTTTATTATTGTTACTTATTTATTTTGTGCCTTAGCTCATTAGCAGATACAAATCACAGGGTATAAAAAAAAGCAGGCAGGAGAGGCCCATTGTGAAAGGAAGGCGAGAGTTTAGTTAAGAAACCCTCCTTGTGGGGGCTGACAGACACTGCAGAGCCACTCCAGGCCCAGTGGAGGAGACTTAGTATCTTGGAGGAAACGTAACTTTTGCTTCAGAGTTTTAAATGGAAGCTTGACAGAAAGTCCCAGCTCAGGCATAGCACTGGTGATGTATTGTAAGTCATTTTGCAGTTAGATGGGGCTTGACCCCTGTTGGTAGGCTGAGCGTTAAGTTATTGTCCAAATGAATATACTGATATGTTCTACTAATAATGACCCTGGGACAACAGAGCAAGCCAGGCACACCCAGACACGTGTCACTTTATCTCGAAGGGCCTCATGTCGAGTTCTCTTGTACTCTGATGAGCTCTGAAAGGCAGTGGCTTTGTAGTTGCTCTCTGGACTCCTTCACAGACCTGCCCGGAGTCGAGGGCAGCATTTGGTCCCTGCATGATTCCCTTCTGTTCACAAGAGGCAGTGAGAAGAAACCAAGGGAATTTGAGGGAGCACATAATCAACGTTCATTGGGAATCTGGGCTGTGCATGTTCTATGTAAGCCATTTCTAATCCTTCCGTTAGCCCTAAAGATTGGGGGGCTGATCCCCATGGTAGAAATGAAGAAACAAGAGGCCTAGAAAAGCCAGGGAACTTACTTGAATCCTCAGAGCTTGCAAGCATGAGGACTGGGTTTCTGATCCAAGCTTTGTGCTAGTGGCACTTGCAGATCACAGAATCAAAAAGTAATTGCTCTTTAGTGTTTAAAAAGTACTCCTGAATGCCAGGCTATACCTAACACTATGTAGGGTGCTTTACAGAAATTTCAGATGCATGCCTTGAGTTTGTCATCAGGCATCAGGCTACTGTCTAACTATTGGCAATAGGAAGATTCTAGCATCGCTTCAATGTCCCTCTTCTGTAATGTAGAGGGGAATAATGGTCAGGTATCATACATCTGCCACTAAATAGGAGGCCGTACCCTAGTAGGGTTCTGTTGAGTGTCTGATGTCCCAACAGAAGCCTGGCTTGATGATCTAGATTTCCCCTGCATCCCAGAGGGGCATTTGGAGAATCAATCAAGAGGAGTAACTGATGCCACACACTCACTGGCTGAACTTAATCCCTTCGGGGAGGCCCCAGAGTCCCTTTCTGTGCAGGGCCGGATTGAGCTGATTTCTGTGCTGCGGGCTGCTGCCTGGGGCTCCTTGTCCTTGCTTGGGTGTCTTCTTTCCTCATTTCTCTGTGTCACTTTGGCATGGCCCTCTGTGAGGTTGGAAAGGCTCAGCCCTTCCCAAGTTGGGCTGGGAAACGCCCCAGGCATGCGGTGTTATTTATTTATTTATTTATTTATTTATTTATTTATTTATTTAGAGGAGGGACAGGGACACAGAGGGAAGCGGAACAGTGTCTCAGCCTTGGCACTGCTGTCCTAGGCATTGTTTTTTCCTTTGTGGAGATAATCCAAGCATTCTCTAAGGAAGCATGAGGTGCGATGGAAAGAATTTGAGGCCCTGAGCTCTTGAGGACACATCTGCATGCAGCTGGGAATCAGGAGACCTTGGTTCTGGTCTTGATGTTGCTGCTTATTAGCTCAGGCGAGTTGCCCCGTGTCTGTCTTGGTTTCTCAATTGTCAGGAGCTTTTCTGGCCTAATAGGGTTGCTTTAGGGTTCTGGGGGAGGGTGGATGGGACAGAGCACACACAGGGTACCCATGTGGGACAGTGGCCTGTCAACCCTGCTTCACTTCTGATAGTCAAAGCTCTTTATAATGACGCCAGGCTTTTGGGACATTGAAGGACTAAGCTTGCTTGTGGTGATTGATTTCAGCAGCTCCTTTATTTCAACATTCGCC